>JAKWJA010001496.1:0-41792 GCA_027704765.1 Solanum habrochaites | reverse complement strand
CTATTAAACCTCACCCCTTGAACTTATTTTATTACTCATTTTCTACCCCTTTTTCTGCCTAAGTTTCACTCTCCTACTGTGGGTCCCAACATTTTTGACTTTTTCTTTTTCAAGTTCTTTCCACTTAGAGGACCCTTTATTATATTATTATTTGTCTTGAGACTTTCGGGCCAAGGTTTAGGTGGTAACTTTGTGCAATTTCTTTTCCGCAGTAAATTAGTTTCATAATTTTTCCATACCCTCCAAACACACTAAGAAGATGGCGGTTTACATAGAGATTTGGAGTTGATTTAGCGGAAAAAACCAGATTAATTTTCTTTGAATGGAATTTGAAATTTCCAAAATCTTTGTACTCATATCCTCAAACCTGCTAAAAATTAGGAAAAAAACGCGAATTCTTGTATATGGGAGAGTATGTTGCATTGCCACTAGAAGTTTGATGGCAACGGGTTCATGCAGATAGTTTAGATTTTCTTTGGTATTTCCTTTCTGGGTTTACGTCTGGAAGAAGAAGAAAACGCGTACAAGGGTATGGGGTCGTATCGGTATTTGGGGTTGCGTTGTATTTTTATGGATTAATTACATAAGTGGATCCCTTTTAAAAAATAATTACTTGTTTTAGATATACTCTTTAAATATTACCATTTATAACAATATAAAACAAAACTAGTGTAGTTGTTAAGGATTTTTCTTTTCTTCATTCGCCTCTTTCCTCTCTTTTTCTTCTCTCTCCAGTTTTAATTCTCTTTATCTCTTTCTCGTTTGCTTTCCTTTCTTTATGTAATATCTTTCTCTCTTACTTTTTTTTATTATTGGTTTTTTTTATTTTTTTTCTTTCTCTTTGCTGCTGCTGCGGGGTCTCATCGTCTTCTCTCCCTTGTATTCTTTTGTTTGTTTCTTCGTATAATGATATACAATTTGTATCATCATTAATACAAGTTAAATAAATAATTTAAACTCCAAACAATGAAAGAAGGCTACAATTGCAAAATGAATGTAAACTCACGAGGCTAAAAAATGTATTACACACGTATCAACGTTAATTAAAAATGTACCAACACAATGATCTATAGTGTAAATTAAACTTGGACTAATAATGAATTAATCATAAGTCATCCAATAAAAACAAATAAATCAAAATTGCAAAATAAATTCTATTTGCGTTAAATTGTAATACATAATTACTAAGGAGTTAATTAGAAGATCGAATTAAGAATGAACAAAAAACTTAACTAACAAAAATAAGTGAAACCATTATAAACTGAATTTACTCATATTATGCATTCATATACTTATACCATATGTATCTTAACATTAATTTTTGCTTTTATCACTAAGAAAATGATTGATGGTTTCAATTGCATTAAGATCTAATTGTGCAATGTGTTATAAATGTATTATTAGTGTGTTACATAATTGGTTCTTATTGGGATGCCGTAAAAAAAAGTGCAGTAGTTCAATACTTATCTATATAATTACTATTCATGAATAAAACATGTACTATATGTCTTTTATAAATAATGTTTTTTGCACATAAGAAATCGAGTTATTTTTGCAGATAGCATTAACATGGAATTGGTTGGTGCATGTAATTAAGTGCTTAAATGTATTACATGTGTTTCTTAAATATTTTGGTTGATATCACCGAAAAAAGGAGGGATAGTTTTATTTGTATTATCATGCCATTGTTCTTAAATTAATAAAATTTTAGTGCAATTAATTACATATGTAATACAACTCAATTTCAATTGCGATAGGGTGGTGCGGGGCCGTGCCATGCAAATGTGTGGGAACCTTTTTTCTTTTTCGTTTTTCAATCTAATATTGCTCCTAAAGTCAATTTAAACAAAAACACACAACCCTCTTAAAATTTGTGGCTATAACAAAACTTTCCAATGAACGATTTTCTATTACTTTTAAAAATCATCTAATCCAAATTAATCACAAATTCGTAAAATTCAAGTAATTGATTCAAAATTTGAATCTTTACAATGACCATCAATTTTGAACTCTTGTTTCTATACTTTTAAAGATTTGAAATTTCTGTTTGAGAACATAGATATTTTACATTTTTTGATTTTTCTATTTCTTCTCGTCGCGTTTTTTAATATAAATTTGTGAATATTTTCCAATAATTCTTGATGCTGAAAAAATGTAATTTGATTTTTATATTGCTTGTAACATGTTGAGGCGATATCTTCACTTGTTCCCCTGTGAACATTTTGCGTTCAATGTGTGCTTTTTTGAGATTTGAAGGAGGTGTTATTGGTCGTATCCCAAACTGTTTCTTTTCTTCTAAATAACTTAAATGACTTTTCTTTGTCCAAAGAAAAGTTGCCAATTTTTGGGAGCTATCGCCCTTTTGAATTCTCTATATTCGTCGCATAGAGAAATATGATGGTCTTGAATAAATCTTATAGACCTTCATCCATTGAAATATTATTAGTATTTTTAAAAACAGCAGACCTGTTTTGATTGTATAGAGCTATTTGCTTTACATTATTTGGTTTGACTTTAGTCAGATAAAGTTGTGCTAAGGGATCCATATGTTCGCTGATCTTTAGCTAGAAGTTACACAAAGCTTTTAGTGGCCGTTAACAATGATATTTGTCTAGAACTATTTTTTAGCTTCCATTTGTGTACAACTCTATAAGAGAGTCTTTATGTTTATAATAAAAGTGGTGAGAAAATTTCAATTCCTTTCTCTAAAAGCTTTCTTTCTTCACCGATATAATACCACATTATCTTTCATCAATGTACAAGAGCTTGAATTACATAAATAGCAGCAGCTAGCATTCAATGACTCCACTTTCAACAAACTCTTGGAGCAACACCAGCTATTCGCGCGGTTTCGTGGTCACTAATGATCATTCGGCATGCTCATGGAGAACTTTCTTGAGGTCCAAGGAGTATTGGTGTGCATTTTGTTGAATCTGGAGTAGCATAACCAGCCACGAGGAGTTACTGAAGATTTAGAAAACAATTTGAAGTCTTAAAAATTGAAAGATCCTGTAAAGGCTAAATTTAACCTGTTCCACCAAGCTAATCGATCGTGTCATTTGGTGATATCTTTTGCAAAGAAACCTCCAAGAAAATTTGGGAACTCATGAAGAGAAGTATCAAGGCAATGTGAAGTCAAACGGGTACAACTCCAAGGGGACGTCCGAACTGAATTTGGAGACTTTGCGATGAAAGTCGAGAGGCAGTTGCAATGTGCTTGTTTCGAGAACTTGGCATTGGCAAGCAAAGTGAGAATCCATGGAGGGAAAAATGCAGGATGTCACCATTATTGAGAACATCCTTCGATCAATGACACCAAAATTTAATTTTTTTGTCCTGCTCTAATATCGAAGATTGAAGATATTTGATGAACTCCTCGCATTGGGATGAATCGCAAAGTTCTTGTTAGTGTCATGAGGCCGAAAATCAATCCATCAGGACAAAGAAGAGTCACTGCGTGAAAGCAAACCACAGAATCCTTCCAAAGAAGTGGAGGTCGGGCAGAGGATGAGGTTCGGAGTAGGGGAAGGAAGCTATAGGTCGAGGTAATCAACAGTAACCATCAGCAGAATGATGTATGTTTCCACACAGAGGGAGGTACGTGAAGGACATACATTCAAAACCGCTCCTAAAACAAAGTCAGTAGAAAAAAGCAAATGTTTGGACTCTATCCGCTGCCATAGGTATGGTAATTAACCAATCAATTTTCTAACAAATTTAACTCAGACAGGTGGCAGAAGTATTCTAACTTTGCAGAGAAAGGAATAAGAAGTTCTTCCTCTTCTTGATGGTGTGTTACTGCAAGTGAAGAAACTCGCCAAATCATGGGGTATTTGGGACTGGCTGTAGCTACCAGACACATTGCGGAGACAGAGAAGGCATAGTTTATGAATTGGATAAAGCTCTGCAATACCGTCAGTTCGGTGGACTAACTTGTGTTACATCTGTCAATGGGAAAGGCATGTCACTTTACATTACAAAGATAACTCTTTTCACACAACTTTCTAATGTGTTTTATCTTCCAGATTTTAAAAACCATTTACCTTAGTATTGGGTCCCAACTACAACTACGCAAACTAAGAGACTCGTAGGGGTGGAGAGGAGGGGTGGGGGACGTGCGGGGAGTGGGTGGTGTATTTGGGGGGCGGAGTGTGGTGTGAGGGAAAGGGGCGAGGGGTCAGGTTGTTGTGGGGATGCAAGAAAAGGGCTTATGAGATATCCATTAAAAATGGAATTATGTCGAATTGAAGATTCAAGGATGGGTTTGGGGATTTCTCATGTTAGCTGGACAACAAATCGTATGTTTTTCCACTTCATGCACAGTCGAGATCTTCTTTTCTTCTCGGTCCAACGTAACGATACATGTTGTTTTGCATTTTTCGTTATGGCCACTTGAGCTTTGGTGGCTTAAAGACCTTGCAAAACGAAAGAATTGGTCAGTGGCCTCCCTCAAATGCATAGCCTTCTCAATAATGTGAGGAAATGTGTAGTTGGCGAAGCAGCAACGTAATCAATTATCTAAGGGAAAATCAGGAAGCCAAATGTGTTGTAGCTGTGCATTCTGATCTTTGGCGTCCCCAATTAATCCATCTCAATGGAGGTAAAAGATACAATTACCATCATTGATGATTTTAGTCTAAGACATGGTCTATTTTTTGCAGGTCAAATCTGATGCTTTTCAAGCTTCAAAAGCTTTAAAATTATGGTGGGAAGAATCAGAAAGCCAAATCAAAGTACTTTGGCACAGATCGCGCAGGGAATACACTTCAAATACTTGATTTTTGTCAAAACCAATGGAATTAAAAGGCAACTGACAGCAGCCTTACGCCCCAACAAAATTGTATGTGAGCGCACAAAATCGAGGCTATAAGTGCAATATGGTGCGCAGTGTCTCTTGAGTCCAAAAGCAGTGTCTTCCAAAAGCTTTCTGTCCTGAAGCTGTTACTTGGAGCCTCATATTTTGAATAGAAGTCCTAAATTTAGTCCTGTTCACAATATGGACAGCAACCGGGAGGAAGCTTGGAAACGGTCGAAAGCCTAATGTTTCATCATTTCATTCAAGATTTCAGGTTCATTTGTTTGATGCCCATAGTCCAAATCAAACAGAACGAAGCTTGATGGACAAAGGTGAGAACTGCATTTTTCTTGGTGTTATTGATTGTTATAAATCTTACATCATCATAATCCCTATCACCAAAAAATTGTCATTAATTGAGAAGTAATATCAACGAAGAAAATTCCTGGACATGGATTGAAATCCTGGGTTCTCAACCGACAAAATTCCAGCATACTTTATGGCAAAGACTGAATCTGAAATCACCATAATACTATGGTATTTGCATGCATCAATAACTGCTCAGATGAAACCCACCAATTTGTTTAGTGACTCAAGTATCAGCGGCGTTGCAAGAGAAAAAGAGTAGAAAAAAGACCAATATGGATGGATATTTATGAAATACGGGAATTGGTCAATCTGAGGATCCCAGCCTGTTCATTTTGTCTCTTTATTGCAGATGTGATCTTGTTAACTTTGAGCCAGCAGTAAAAGCAATCAAATGGGCAGAATAAGCTATGGAGAAGAGTTGCATCTATTTATGAAATAACACATGGAACGACTAGCTTCCGAAGGTCGAAAACATCGATGTGAAGTGGATTTTTTAAGACCAAGTTGAAAGAAATGGTGAGGTGGACAAGTATAAAAAGCTCGCTTCGATGGCAAAAGGTTACTAGAAAGAATTCGGTGTAGATTATGAAGAAGTGTTTCGGCCTCCATAGGCAGGACATGTACAATAAGTTATTGATTGCATTGGGCAACCACAAATTCGTGCCCATTTTTTCCAGTTGGATGTCAAGTCGGCTTTTCTGCACGTAGACTTGAAAGAACAGGTATTTGTCAACAAGACCTCCCTGCGTTATAGTTAATGTTGAAGAGATGAGTTCAAAAGTCGTATCATAATTAAAAGGTTATATAACGGACCTTAAACAAGCCCACGATCCTTGTTATAGTTTGCATTGAAGCTATTTTTTTTGAAGGAAGGTTTTTCTAATCCCATATGAGCATAACTCTAAATTTGGTTAAAGTAGTCGGAGGAAATTTCTTGTTGTTCCTAATGTAGACGACTTGATTTATATTGGAAATGATGCTGCTAATGATTGAAAACTTGCAGCACTCCATGAAGCTTTGGAATTTTGAATATGTCTGATCTTGGAATGATGACTATTTTCTTGACATTGAAGTGTTGCACATCTGCTGCTAAGGACCGGCGATACCGTTTTGTTTTCTTTTTTTTTGTATTTTTTATTTCCAAAGAAGGTATGCTCGAGATCCTTGACCAGGTTTGGAATGAGAACTGTATCTTTCCGAAACTCCACCAACTGAAGCTGGTCTTCAACTTGGTGAATAATCCAGAAGAAGGGAGGAAAGTGGCAGCATAGTGTTCAAACAAATCATGGGAAGTCTGATGTATGACTACTACTAGACCTGACAAATGTATCTGTCCTCCTTGTTATAGGTATACAATGAATGCCCTCCAGGAGATCATCTTGCAGCTGCCGAAACGATATTCCTCCGTTACGTGCAGGAATAATGATTGCGGAGTTCGGTTTTTAACTCATGAGATGAACAAATCAGATTTTTTGGGTTTTTACTGATAGTGATTATGCCCGAGACAAAGATGGACAGAGAAGTAGTTCGGGATATGTGTTCTGTTGGGTTCTGGAGCTGTTGCTTGGGTCTTTCTAAAAGCAACTATTGTCAATTTTATCGTTCAACCACCAGTGAGGCAGCATTTTGTAGCTGCTACAAAAATTGGCTTGTGCCCGTCAACCTATCTTGTTCAGAAGGATACTTGGGAGCTGGCAGTTCAAGCAAAGAGGACCAACTGCAATTTTATTGTTACAAAAACACATCCCGATAAAACTTCTCCAATAATCCCGTGTTTCATGGCAGAGCAAACACATAGATGTTTAGGTTTCATTTCTAAGGGATCACAAAAGTTGAAGTCTTGAGTTCTCCTAACTGTAAGAGTGAGAATTCATATTCGCGCTGTATAGATCACACAAAGGAAAAGCCTTATGAAATTATGGCCACATGTTTCCAGAACTCATGGAGTTGCTGGTGTTTGTAACTATTTCAATTAACTGAACCATTCATTTTAAGGGAGTGATTGTTAGATATTTGTTTTAAACAGTATTTGTTGATTTACGTCAAATAAAAGTAGTTTAAACATGGAGTCATATGTATCCTGATGCTTTAGTCCTAGAGACTTACAGCTTTTAGTCGGTCTTTTAACATTAATATTTTTTAGTCCTATTTTTTAGCTATTTCATTTTGTGTACAGCTCCTATAAGAGACGCCTTTATGTTGATCAAAACTAAAGCTGTGCGAAACTTTTAATTCCTCTTTTCTTTGTCTTGCTTTCTTTCATCACTGATAACAGCAATTATTGTTTCATGCATTGATGTTCTTCATCAGCGCTTGTTCCTTGGTCTTTTTTGTCCTTACCTTGATCACTCCAATCACTTGCTTTCTTGATAGACAGAATAATTGGAAATAATACAAATATTTGATATATTATAAAAATCATTAAAGAAAAAGGAACTTTTTTTGAATGGAGAATTTTTAAAAATCTTTAAATCTTGAGAAATTATGAGTTGGTTCTCCCGAATTCCTCCATATCTTGAAAAATATTGTTGACTTTTGAACTTTAACGCTGCCAGAGATCATTTGAAGTTATCTTTAAACTTTTGATCTTACTTGAAATGTTATAAATTAAAACTGGCATACTTCTAGTGATTTTGAGAATTTTTTGAACACTCCTCAAAATTTTAGTCCCTATTGGAGTCTGGAGTATATATGGTTTGTAGAGTTTTTTGAGTTCTCTCATAATTGTATCTTTCTGCACAAATTTTAATTCGGCAAATGACTTTTCGTCTTGACGTGTATTGGCGTAGAATTTTGAGACCACCCCTCAAAAAATTGTGTCCACCAGTAACAAGCTCACATGTATCGTTATGTTTTTGCGCACGTGTGGAGAGATCCTCTTCTTAAGAATTTTGTGTCCCTCTCAAAATTCTGTCCCAGTTTCTTTTGTAAGAAAATATAAATTTTTACGGGCTATATGGTTGAACCCTGTGGCGCCTATGCCTAGGTCGAAGCAGAAATCAGGTCAACCGTAGTTCCCCCCCCTCTCGAGATTAAGCAAAATATGAATTTTGATAAGAAATGACAAAAATGACATAGGCCCGCCGATATCTGGTTTCATTTCTGAGAACTTCAGGTTGAACGTAGTTTAAAACTAAAAAAGATAATTTCCTAATTACTAAAGAAAATAAGATGATTACAAGAAAGGATGTGATTCTCAAGAAAAGAACTAAAGAAACTCCCTCACTCTTCAACTCCTATGCTCTGGATAGCACTATGAGTAGATTCTCTTGAGATGATGTCTACGGCTCACCCGACACATGTCATCGAGATAAAATGTGTCGATGTATTGCCTAAGATAAGTTGTTGATTTCATCTGGTTCTGAGCTTTTGTAAGCAGAGAAGCGTTATTCTAGTCTCTTGGAAACAATACTACTTTTATGTGCTATCCTAGATTTGATGTTTATCATAATTCTCGAGTTGTTCGAGCATTGCTTTGTCAATGCTTTCACCATCATGTCCTCCTCATTATACTCTTGAAACCATCTGATCGTCATCTACCTCTTTTGTTCATTCAGCTTGTGACATGAAATGATACTGACCACATTAAAATTCTTTTTAATAAAACAAAATAATTAAACAAGTCAAATAATTTTCACAATATAAGATATTTCTTGAAAACAAAGGAAATAACAAACTTTGGCATTTTTCCTTATTAAAAATAGTATGAGGAAACTGAAAATGACATAAATTCATCTTTTTATCAAGAGTGGCGTGGAAGACGAATTAAGAAGATGTTTCCACTTGGCTGGCGTCTATTATTCTTGATGTATCCATCCATTCCTCCAACATGAACATCCGTCCCCTTCTTCTTCTTCCAGAAGATCCTAGTTCCCTTCTTTGATACTTTCCATCACTGACATATTCTTCAACCAGAAAGAATATACAAATGCGGCAAAAGGCTTTGGTGATACATGACTTTACCCTCTTTCTTTTCTGATCCTATTTTGGGCTACAAAGCAAAACTTGACGTGGTTCTGACCAATTCCGGAATTTCTCAATTATGCTTAAGAAGCTAAACTTTCCCAAGATTTTCTTGAGTGGTTGCGATTAACTGTTTTATTAGGGCCACACAACATTTCTGTTTCTCTTTTCCGACCCCGATCGACCATGTTCTTGTAAACTCTTCATAATTTGGCAGGAATATGTATGTGACAATTGGGTATGATAGTTTTAAAAGTCGTTCAACCTTTTAGCGTCAATCAGTTATTGAGTTTAGTGCTATCGCGAGTTTGATTGCAATCCTCAGTGAGTATTGTCAAACAGCACCTCTGAATGGTGAAGCACAATGAAGATCGGCTTTGTAATATCTGGAATTGACATTGACATTTTTTGATGAATTGTGTGCATCGGACCGGATACTTTCAACCTCTCAAAAATTTGACTCCGAGTTTCAACCAAAGCCGTAAAGACTCAAGGTTTGTTTCTTCCCATGTTTTGGACGAAAAAGATTGTGATTACTTCGTAGAGGTGCAGGTACTTGATGATAAAGTGAAGGATTTTTGCAAGTAGGTGTCTGTGTTTGGAAATTTGTATATTGTGGAGTTTGATAGGTATGAGGGACATTTCGGTAATTTTGCAAAGTTACTTTATAATTTGATTGAACATTTGGGAAATATGAGAATGGAGCTTGATAATTTGGATAATTTGGTTGTGGGACTTTGTAATTTAGTTTGATGGGGTAAGGATTTTGTGGAGCTAAATGGTAGGTTTTGTATGGTAAAATTTTTGAACAATAAGAAAAACACATCTCTTTAATTTTTTACTTGATTCAAATGAGATAGATGAAACATCATCTATTTTACTCCTCAATGGTCTCGAGAATTTAACTTAGGGAGTCATTTAGATGATTTTTCTGGTCCTGAGACCGTCTTCAATAGTTTCACCAATTTTGACTATCTGATTGATTTTCACTTCTGAAATGAGAAACATCCCACTGGCAATACTCCCCGGCTCTTTGAATTGCACAGAGAAAACTTCAATAGTCTTTTGTCCATGTGAGAGGCCCGAACCTTGCTTTCTCTCTTCTAATACGTAGTCCCCCCCCCCCAACAAAAATTTCTCGATTGTTCCACAAGATTGTCGTTGTCGATTCTTCTCTGCGAAAGAGTATCGTGATACTACAATGAGTTTTCTACTTATACCAAATATTTCAATAAAGTCCCTTTAGACAAAGCATTCCACTTGTGCCCCTCTCATTATTTCTCGAGAATATACCATTCAAAGCTTCTCTTTGAGCCTCAACAATGAGCCATATTAACAAGTCCTTCTCATTTTTCCAACTCCCATAATTTGTCGGCAGTAAGTCCTCAAATAGCAGAAGGATTTTCAACTGACTCCACTAGAGTGTCCACTTTCGTATTTTTAAACTTCTCTTCTGGGAAGGTCCAAATGTGGATGAATCACAAATCTTCTAATTCAACCCACATGTTTGTGGATTTATTAAATAGGTCCCTTTATTACACTCATTAGCTTCATGTCTATACTCTTTGGCATCAGCCTTTCCTTTTTGACCTTCCACTCGGTCTCCTCCTTCTAAAATGATCAAGTGTTCAAAAGGTAGTAAGAAGAAGAATGATATAATTCTTTCTGGCGTATGGAAGATGAAATGTGGTTTCTAGAGTTATGTTTAACTATTAGTGAGTTTTGGGACATTGAATTAGGAATTTTATTGATGCTGGGGGAAATTTTTTGGAGATTGTCAAGTATTTGTGATTTCGAGGATCGGGTATTTTTTATTGTGAGGAGCTAGAATGATGCCAGGTTAAGGGTCTTAGCTCTATGAATGGGGTAATTTTGGAATCATTACTTGTAGACGAATTGTTTTGGAAATGAAACTCTGCTATTAACTTTGGAAGTAGGAAATTGAGTGGAGGCCGCTTCATTGTTTTGGATTAGGAATTGGCAATGAGATCCAGATTTTGTCAAATCTCCGGTTTAATCCCTTTCAATCTCTCATCTCAGCAAGTTTGTTGGAGTAAATTGTTCAATCAGCCTTGTTCCTTATCCCCGATTATAGAGTTTGATTCACAATGATTTCGGTCAAAAATCAGTGTTGTTCTCGACATATTCAACAAATCCCCTTTCCTTGACTTTTGACAAACTTTGGCAGATAAGAATGTTGGACATTTAGACCTTGGAAGTATTGATGTTCCTGCCATTTTCCTCAAGCATAGATCAATTTTTAAGTATCTGACATGAAAAATAACTCAAAAGACAAAGTGTTAGTTCATGTCGATGATTTAATAATAAAAATATCACAAAATGGTCATGAACACATAGAATTATTCCAGTTGAAGAAAACGAGCCCCTATATAGAAAAGGTGGACTAATAGAACATGATTTGTCTATCTATTTTGGGAATAGTGAATTTGAAAAGTTAACTTGTGTGGAGTCAGTTAACTTTTTATATCTGTAATTGACATAGTTTGATTTCTGATTGAGAGGAAACTTAATTCGTTCAGGAGAGGGAAAAAATGGAATTTTTCAAATATGCGGACCAAGTTTCTAAAGACTGCCTACGTATCTCGCGGAGGTTGACCTTTTTGAATGTCTTGTTGACTTGAGATGGAGAATTTACATCTTTTTTTCCTATATGAGAGAGTAAGATTTAGGATTCGAGTTTTGAATGATATTTGGGTGGGGGGGGACTATGGGGCTTTCAAGCCATATTTGGACGCACTTTGATATTGGACTTTTATATGTTATGCTTAGTAGGGTTCTAAAAATTATTTCATAAAGGATTGAGCTACAATATCTTCCATACATGCTACATTTTGCACATAAGCAGTTATAAACACATAAAGATATTCGGTCTCTAATCAATATGTGACCATTTTTTTTGTTTTGTCTCGGGTAGGCCTAGCGATTCAAAGAATGTGATCTATGATAAATTGATTCGGCCATAATTTGGTGATAATTTGAGTTTTTAAATTGATCGAATTCCAATGCAAAAATTAGGCTTTGGTTCGTCTATCATTATCACGTTGCACAAAACATGCTCGTCGATCGTTGGGTCGTGAAACCCGTTGACATAACGGTGGACTTCTTAAATGTCGAATCAATACCAAGGATCGAATCCACCACCACCTAAGGTATATGCATGCACGATTAACTGATGGGTGGTATAGCTTCTATATTATTTTTCTATGATTTGGTTTTGTAGACACAAGGTTTTACAGTGGACAACTCGAGCGAGGAGGCTATCAGTCGACACACGGAAAAGATTTCGGACAACCCCGCGCATATGCCAACTTTCCTAACTTTGAGAATTTTGAAAGAAGTTTGTGGATGCACAAAGCACACCTCTAGTGTACGTGTGATAGTATGAATTTCCAATAAATGGAGAAATATGAACGGAATAACAATTTATAAAGTAGTAACAAATATAAAATTTATGAAAATAATAACAAATAAATAGTTTATCACATAAGCATAAAAAAATAAGGCATTAGGCATGCGATACAAGCAAACAAGTAAACATATGCTAAAAACCTTAATAATTAACCTAAGTCTGTTATGATTAGAACATATTAAATCCGCAGCAGAATCATCATTTATTTTATGTCGTAATTTATCTATCTTTAGAAAAATCACTTTTGGAAATGTTCTAAAACATTAGAAAATACTTAAAAGAGTCCACAACTTAATTTAATAAGATATTAAGAAAAAACGTTAATTTAAAAAAGACGCTAACATATAATTCTTACAACTTTAGGAAATGGGTAATAGAGTCTATTTCACGCGTTATAAGGTTTTTAAGCATTGAAACGCCGGCTAGACCACTCAGTTTTTCTACGACTTAGGTTAATATTTTTGACTATTTTTTTGGGAAAATTATTTGACATCGGAGAATCATAATTTTAATATTTTATTAAATTGAGGAAAATAATTAACAAAGAACAATTTTATTTTTTAAGAAAGAGGATATGTTGAAATATTTTGTTAAATGCAAGTGATAAATATTCCAACAAAGTTAGATTAAGTAGAATTATTTGACCTTTTTAAAATATTATTAAAAACCAAATTGACATGAATTCTCTTTTAAATTAGTTGAAGAATAATAAAAAATTGAACTAAAGATCTTCAATAAAATATAGAGTTGATCAAATAAATTCTGTTCTAAAACATATTAACATACAGTTAAGAACGATATGGCTGTTCATCTTCTCGAGGATCTAATAATTTTAATTTAAAAATCATAAACAAAAATGAATAATCATCAAAATTGAATAACTTAAGTAATAAAATAAATGAATTTTTTGGGCCCCTCTTTTATGGCCTATACTTGTTGTTGTTGTACTTGGGCTTTGGCCTATGTTATCAAGATACAAGTGTATACAATCATTATTTCAGCGGTTCCGAGACTTTACATTGTTCGTGTCACTTCTCAATGATCAAATGAAAGAGAGGTTTGACTCGATGAGAAAATATTGAGCCTATGACTCAAGTTGAAGTGCTAAGGAGAGGAGAAAGAGTCGACAGTTAGTCAAAAGGAGTTTGCACATGCAAGCAAAGCAAAGGAAAAGAGTTAATATATAAACAAAATTGAGATAAAAAATGTGTAAAACGATTTATAAAAAAACAATGTGAACGAACTCAAGAGAATATAATTCAACATATAATCCCACTAAATCATATCATACAGAGACACATTTGAAAACTATCAAACTTCAAGGGCTTAATTAAGGGAGAATACTAATCATTTCAGCTATGAATCCGTGGTGGGCAACAAACACTGCAGATACACCCACACTAAAAATAAGCCATGATAACTAAAGATCAAGTATCACAAATCAAAGCAAGACAGAATGATAAATATATATCTACATATCTCTCCCGTCTCTCTCTCTCTCTCTCTACATATATATATATATAGATATATATATGATAAAAGGAAAGGTAATTGAGTTATGAACTAGTAATAATGGATAACATTGGCAAACTCAAAAGAATAGTGTTCCTTATACTTAGCTTATTCACGATCAACCCAAAATAATTGAACATACAATTAAAGCTCTAACAAATGGATCTAGCTGCTAATGTTTTTTTCCCAAATAGTCCTAAAACAACCATACAAATATACTATTGAAATATGTTTTCCCAAAGAAACCAATCAAATGCAAATGGCAAATCTCGAGAGCACATTGTTATTTCAAATCCATGTTTTTATTAAATTAGCCTTAATCACAACTCTATCGATCTCTAAATCACCACGAATAACTAACATCATTAATTTCCCCATTCTAATCATGTTTGAAATCCAACCGGAGAATACGCACGAGTCACAACATAAACTCAATATATATGACTACCAACAAAACAAAGTGTGAGTTCATGAAAAGAGCAAGGAATCTAACACCAAACAAAGGGACAAGAGTTAGTCGGGAAAAAGCGAAAATGGAATGAATAACTTTGTACTCATATCAAGACAAGGAATATCAAATTTTTTGGGAGAAAAAGACAACAGTAACTTTATATACATATAACTTTTGGCTAATATTAGCGCACGAGTCACAATCACGAGCCAATGGTCTAATAAATCACAGTTATCACATTCTAAAAAGCTTAAACTAAATTTATGGCACAACACATTACTCGTCAGCGAGAAGAGTAACACTTCGTTATATTCAAATGTTAAAACCATAACTTCGTACCTTCAAGAAAATCAGATATAAAAACAGCAGCAACATGATCATAAGAATTGAAAATTTTGAAACAGCAATAACACGAGATGAAGGAAGATTTAGCAAAGAGAAAGAGAATATTACCTTCTTTGGAGCAGCAAGACTAGGACGATGAGCTTGACCGTAAAGAACTCCACAACTACGAGTCGACTTCGATGAGCTCCGGGAAGTAAAACAACTTTATTTTAATGACATTCCCTCTGTTTTAAAGTAGTAAATTAATGTGTTTCGAAGTTTTTTCCACTATTTTCTTCTCTACTGATTTTTCTCGACCTCCAACACTAAAGAATGATGGAGGTTTATAATAGAGGAATTTGGAGTTGATTAAGAAGGAAAACGGAATGAATTTTTTGAATGAATTTGAAACGAATTAAAAATTTGTAACGCAAGATCCTCAAATCATTGATCCAAAATCAGGAAAAATGGATTCTTGTATATGGGGAGAGTATTATTCGCACTGCCCATGATGTTGAATGCGACGGGTCTGCACCGTAGTTGAAGATTTTTGCTGACTTTCTGGTACTTCTGGAAGAAGAAAGAAGACGCGTACAAAGGTATGGGGTCGGGTCGGTATTTTGATTTATGTTTAGTTAAACAACTTATATTGACATAATGGAAAATATTTTTTTAATATTACATATTTATCTGATTTACCCTATTGTTATTGATGCAGGTATTAATGAGGCTGTTTTGGTATTATTTTGCTGGGAATGCATTGGGCTGGGAATTTATATTGTTGAGAATCATAAAGTGGGCTGGAAATTGACCCAACTTTGGTCAAGTAGAGCAAAATATTGGTTGAAATGATTTTTAAAAATAACCAAATAAATTGCAAATTCGATCAAGATGGATAACATGAATTAATATCAATTAATTAAAGAGCTTCTTATATTTAATGAAATAAAATAATTAACTTGATTATAAATTAATAACTAAAAAATATATGCCAACTTAAAATAATCTAATTTAATAAAATATTCAACTAAAAAGTAAAATCTTTTTGAGATATTTTTTGAATATTGATAAAATATATTAATTATTTATAATTATATAGAACATATAAATTATTTAAAATTATAAAAAAGAGACGAAACTATTTAAAATAACTTGCAAACTATATTTATTATTTTATTTTTATTTTGAATGTCTTATAAAACTAGTTATTTTATAAATCGTTTGAAATTTAAGAAGCTAGATATGATTAATTTATATATTGGAGGGCTAAGATTGGGGTGTCACCCACTGTCCTCTTGTTGTAGTTGTATTGATGAAAGAAATTAGAGGCAAATGAAATTGACGGATCCAATTTCGACCGACCACATCTTCATGCTTAGGAAAGTGAATTTGGTACGTGTTTTAGGAATTATGGCCGAGCCTCGGTAGCAGTTTTACTACATATGTCAGGCTATATGAGATGTCTGGTCACTTGTAGTTCGATATGCTTGTTTGACACCCGATTATGAAAGAATTCAAATGTTATCTCGATATGAGTTATAAGGAGATCGAAATTCTCGAGAATAAGATTTGATGGAGGATAACAAAATACAGCCAAGTTTTCAACATTGAGTCCGCCTACATATCCTTAAATCTTAGGAATCAGACTGTATGTAGTTTGACTCAATTGATTGAAAAAGAAATCTTTTATATATGCAAGATACCTTTTGGTTCTTGAGGAAGACGAGTAGGTCCGAATTTGAAAAAGAGTCTTGGCAACCTTCTTACCCATGAATGTGGTTCCTTCACCACCCATACTTAGAACTAAATATACATAATTCCCAAAGCTCATGGTGCACTGTCACTTAATTTAGAATGTTGCTTCCGGTTAGAGTTGAGATGTTTCCGCGATGCAAAATTGAAACTGATGAACTAAAAGAAAAACCCTCACTCCTTTTGTTAGGCGTGTGATTTGATCCTGGTGGAAGTTTTTCCTCAACTCGCATCCTAAGAGTTTGATACTTCTCGTTAGACTATGTCTCAGTTCGCTACTTAGAAAAAGTATCACGTTGTGTTGCACCCCTTTTAAGTCGTCCGCACCTATGATTTGATTTGAGAATTCATCCTCTTTTATGATCTGAATCCTCGATAGCGATTGAAAATGAACTTGTTAGGAGAATTTATATTAAGCAGATGTATGTTTAACATCAACAACATTACCACTCTTCGGACAAATTTTTAAAAATATTCTGATGTCACTTCCTCAATTTTGAGACACAAGTACAGATGATTGATATATTCGACATGATGATGACTTTCATCGATAATGTAATATTGGTTTATGACATACTACTTCTTGATAGAAGATGTGCTACATTAATGATGAAGATTTTGATACTGATTGACGTGCTTGATTTTGTTGCTACATTGATAATCCATTCACATGATGAATGTTGATTAAATGATAGGATGGTGTTGTCGGTGCTTGATTGGTAAGATCATTTTGTTCTCTTATCATTGGAAGAAGAAATGACTTTCTTTCGGCGGTTATGGAGGAGTGCGTGGCATTCTTGGTTGTTTCAAGATGCAATGGCCATCTTGGGGCGTTTTGAATTAATGTCTCTCTCGCAATGAAATGGCAATTACCGCTCTTGCTATATTATTATGCAATTCCCTCCTTGCATTTGATTATGAAAATGCGCCCTCATCAATTTGAAATAGATTGGCTCTCGCATTTGAATATGAGTGCCCCTTTGGAATTGATTATGCACGGTCCCTCCCTTGGCAGTTTCATTATGTCCATGACCCTCTCAGTAGTATAAATATGAATTCCCTCTTGGCGTTTGAATATGATGGCCCCTTAGGAAATTTGATTATGCAATGGCCCTCTTTGAAGTTTGATTATGCAATGTCCTTCTCGGTGTTTGAATATGAATGACCTTCTTGGCTTTAAATATGCAATGTCCCTCTTGGCATTGAATATGATGGCCCTCTCGGCGGTTTCAGCATGAATGTCCCTCTTGGTAGGTTGATATGAATGGTCCCCTCCAAAATTTGAATATGAATGGCCTTCTTGGCTTTGAATATGCAATGGCCCTCTTGGAAATTTAAATATGAATGGCCCTCTCGGCAATTCAAATATGCAATGGTCCTCTTGGATTTTGAATTTAATGGCCCTCTTGGCGGTTTGAAATATGATGACCCTCTTGGAATTTGAATATGACGGCCCTCTCGACAATTAAAATATGATGGCCCTCTCGGCAATTTAATATGAATGACCTTCTCGGCAGTTTGAATATGAATGTCCTTCTCGGCTTTGAATATGTAATGGCCCGCTTGGCCGTTTGAATATGTAATGGCCCTCTTGGCGGTTTGAATATGTAATGGACCTCTTAGGAATGGAAGATGATTCCCCTCTCGCCGTTCGAATGCAATATACCTCTCGAAATTTGAGTCTGCAAATGGCCCTCTCGGCGTTTGAATGCAATGGACTTCTCGGCAAATGAATATGATGGCCTCCATGGAGGTTTATACGCAATAGTCCTCTTGAAATTTGAAGATAATATCCCTCTCGGCGTTTGAAAATGATGGCCTTATTGGAAGTTTTATATGAATGGCCTTCTCATCAATTTGAATATGAATGGACCTCTCGGAAATTTAAATATGCAATGGGACTCTTTGAATTTTGGTTATGCAATGGCTCTCTCCGCTGTTTAATTATGCAATTGCCCTCTCGGCAGTTTGAACATGAATGGTTCTCTCGGCGTTTGAATATGATGGACCTCTCGGCAATTTTATTATTCAATGGCCCTCTTGGAAGTTTGATTATGCAATGACCTCTCAGCAGTTTAAATATGAATGACCCTCTTGACGTTTGAATATGATGGCCCTCTTGGCAATTTGATTATGCAATGGCCCTCTTGGCAGTTTGATTATGCAATGGTCCTCCCTGCACTTTGAATATGAATGTCCCCTTCGGCGATTCAAATATGCAATGACCCTCTTGACTTTTGAATATAATGGCCTTCTTGGAAGTTTGAAATGTGATGGCCCTCTTGACATTTTATATGCTGGCCCTCCTCGGCAATCTAATAAATGGCATGGCCCTTCTTGGCAATTTAAAAAATATGAATGACCCTTCCGTCAGTTCCCATTGTTGAATATGTTCCAGTAGTTCTGTGCCTATTGAAAAAATCTAATTTGGATATTTTTTTATACATCCACTGTGTAACGATAGTAGAGAGTGAAAATGTCTTCACTTGTTCCCTTTAAACATTTGCAATGTTCAATGTGTGCTTTGGTTTGAGATTTGAACGAGGTTTTTGTTGGTTGCTCTCGTTTCCAAACTGTTGCTTTTTTTCTAAAGAACTTGAAATGACTTTTCTTCTCAATAGAAAAGTTTTGTCAATATCAGGGAAGCTACTCTACTACTACTCGCCTTATAAATTCGCGATATTCGTGCAATAGAAAATATGATGATTTTTGAGGCAATCCTTATAGACCGTGGCATCCAAAGAAAAAATTATTAGTGTTTTGAAACAACAGATCTGTGTTGACTACTTCAAGCGCTTGTTCCTTGTCTTGTTGGTCTTCACTTTGAATCATGTATTCCGATCACTTGCTTCATTGATAGATTAAATGCAATGATTACAAAATATTTGCCATATTAATATCCTTAAGAAAAGACTCCTTTTTTGAGACTAATTTTTAAAAAGTCATTGTAAATGTCATGTCATACAGAGCTTAAATGAACGTCCTTGGTCCTACAAACTTTTGACTGTCCGATGGCTTAATTGTATGGAGAATGCAAAAAATCCTTAAAGCTTGAGAATTTCTGACTTGGTTGCTCTCGAATCCTCTAGCTTGACAATTTTTTTACACTTGGAAATTTTTGACTTTGAACGTTAACGATGCCAGGATCATTTTAAGTTTAGCTCTTTATTAAGACCTTTTGATCCATAGCTTGAATGATAAAATTAACTACATACTTGCCCTGATGCTTGAAGAAATTTTGAACCATCCTCAAAATTTTGTGAATCCAATTATAAATGGGGTCTTGGAGTATCTCAAGTATCTCAAAATTTTTATATATGGGCTATAGATTTTTGAGCCCTCTAAAACTTTTTGTTCTAATTGCAAATTCACAATATGAGTTGGTATTGAATGTTTGGGTAGATTTTGAGACCCCTCCAAAATTCTATCCCAGTTGCAACTCACAATGTATCCTAAAGTTTTCGACTTGTTGGAGAGGATCTCTTCTGGAGGAAGTTTTGAGTCCCTCTCAAAAATTTTGTCACCGTTTCTATTGTAAAGAATAGTAGAAATCGTGCGGGAGGTATATGAAACCGACCCTTGTGACGCTACGTATCATGTGAGGAAGCAGAAATAGGGTCCAAACGTTAGTTTCCTCTCGAGGACTAAGAAAATATGAAATTTTGAGAGTAAATTACTTGAGACCGACATAGGACACCTACGTATTCTCATTCTTGGAATTCAGGTCGAACGTAGTTTCAAAAAACAAAAATAATTTCTAAGTAAAAACATCAGATGATTTTTATAAGCAATGATGACGTAACAAGGACATGAATATGACAATAAAGGAAACTCTAAATCTTCAATGGTGTATAGCTCTTGATAGCCATCTGCGTAGATTTCCCCCTTGAGACGAACGTTCTATACTCAAAACCTAACATGTCATAGAAAAACGGTATCGATGTTATTGCCCTAAGTAAGTTGTTGAGGTCTCTTCTGAGTTTTCTCATATAGACATTATTCTAGTCTCTTGGGCATATTCATCCATTTTTTGGTAATCCAGATTGACTTATCATGATTCTCGAGTTGTTTCAATTCCTTGGCAATGTATTCACAAATCATGATATACATCTTCATCTAACTCTTTTGTTCATTCAGCTTGTGACATGACATCATACTTATTACTTCAAATTATTTTTACAAAAACAAGAACAATTAAAACAAGTGGAATAAATTTTGCCAAAATAAGATACTTTCATTAAAAACAAGCGAAAGACGGAAGTTGGCCCATTTTACGTTTTGAAATATATTATGAGGAAAATAAACAAAATTGACAAAAAATCATATGTGTCTATACAAGATGAACAGAATCCAAGGGGCCGCATGGAAGTCAATAAGAACATGTTCATTGCTTGCGTTTCGTATGTTGCTGACTCAATCAATTACTCCAACATGAAAGTACCTTCTCAAGACAAGATACCTAGTTCCTTCTGAGACATTTCATCATTGTCATATCTGTACAAAAAGGACTTATATAAAAAATGTCGCAAAGGATTTGTCGACCACGCGATTGACCCTACTTCTTGCTCTGATTATCTTTTGACAACAAAGCAGAATCCCTTTTTGGCGTGGTTCCCATGGGACCAACAATTTTGTAATTTTCCAATTATGCTTAGAGAAGCGTAGGCACTTTCTCAAGATAATCTGGCACTGGTTGGGATTCAGATTTTATCCAGACACCAATGTCTTGAACTTTACCATGGTTTTAATGGTAAACTTCCAGGATTGGCAGTGAATACGTATATTGGCTTGGGGTATGACAGTTTGAAGGGTACCACCTTTTTGATCAACCAAGTCTTGAAATTTATGCTTCAAGTGATGCCAATTTTAAAGTAGTACGTCCAACACCTCCTGAATGTAGGCACAAGTGAGGATTGGCCCTGTATATTGAATTTGCATTAACATTATTTTTGATTGATTGGTGTGTATCAATATTGATACTTTCAACCTCTCAAAAAGTTGGTTTCATCCGAGTTTTCAACCATCATTAATCTATTGTTGGGGACAGTAAGACTCTAGGTGATTTCTTTCCTATGTTTGGACGAGAAAGAGTGATATTTTCATAGAAGGTGCAGGTCTGATGATTAACGTTGAGGATTTGTTGCCAAGAGGTGTAAGTGTTGAAAAAATGTGATATTGTGGAATTTGGGATATGAGGGTAATTTTGGTAATTTGCAAAGGTCTCTGATAATTTGATTGAAACATTGGGTATTATGACAATGGGGCTTCATAAATTTGGAATACTTAGTGGATGGGGCTTGGTAATTTTTTGGTGGTGTCTGTAAGGATGTGGCGGAGATAAATTGTAGGGTATGTATGTAAAAATTTTGACAATCACGACAACACGTCTCTTTAGTTTTTGACTGATTCAAATGAGATACAGAAACGTCGTCTAATCTCCGTCAATGGTTTCAGAGGAAATTTAACTCAAGGGCAGTCATTCAGATAGATGATTTCTCACAGCCTGAGACCGTCTTCAATAGTTTCACTAATTTGGACTATCTCACTGATTTTCCCTTCTAAAATGAGAAACATCCTACTGTAATACTCCGTCTCTTGAATGTGCAGAAAGACTTCAATAATCTTTTTCTCAGTCAGGAGAGGCCTAACCCTTGCAGCCTCTCTTCTCCATAGGTAGGCATATTCTTGATAGTTTTCGCAAGACTTCTGTTTGATTCTCTCCAAAGAGTATCGATTAGGAATGAGTTCTGCTTTATAACCAAACCTTTTAATGAAGTCTTTAGACAAATCGTTCCAACTTTGCCACTTCTTTATTTCTTGAGAAAAATACCATTCAAAAACTTCTTCTTTCGAGCTTTGACAAAAGATCCGTGTTAACAAGTCCTCATTTTTTCTAACTCCCACAAATTTGTCGCAATAAGCCCTCAAATGAGCAGAAGGATTTTCAACTCTACTAAAAGTGTCAAATTTTTCCACACTTTAAAAGCTTTCGGGAGGTCCAAATGTTAATGAATGCACAGATCTTCATAATTGGATCCACAATGTTTCTGGTGTATTGGAGTCTTTTGAGTACATATCTTATGTCTTACTGCTTTGCTTTAGCCTTTCTTATGAATTCCACTCATTCTCCTCCTACTCATAATGATCATGTTCAAAAGGTGAAGTAGAAGAAGGATATAATTCTAGCCATATTGGAAGACGAATGTGGTTCTAGATTTTGGGTTGAATATGATAGGAATTTTGGACAATTGGGCAGGAATTTGATGATGTGAGGAAAATTTTGGAGAGAGAATGTCGGCATTTGGATTTCGTAGGATCAGGTAGTTTTTTCTGTGAGGAACTAGATGATGCGGTTATGGTGAATAAAGTCATACTGATGGGTCATTTTTGCTAAATAGTATAGATGGATTATTGGAAAAACTGTTTGGATATGGAATTTGAAGTAGGAAAATGGAGTGGAGGCCTTTCATTTTTTGGAGTAGGAGTGTTAGCCATGATAGCCAGATTTGTCAAATCTCGGGACTTACAAATTTCAGCCCTCATCTCAACAATTTGTTGGAGCAATTGTGCAATCAGCTTGTTTTGTCCAGCGCTGATAGGGTCAATCGCGGTGATTTCGGTCAAATCAGTGTTCTCGACATTTTCAATCCCTTTTTCTTTGACTTTTGACAAACTTTGGTCAGAGAAGGAATCTTTGGGACCTTTAAACTTTGTGAAGTATGGATGTTTTGCCATTTTCTCAACACAGATCAATTTTAAGTATCTGACAAAGAAAAATAACTCAAAAGACAAATGTGTTAGTTCATGTCGATGATTAACAATACAAAATATCACAAATGGTGATGAACACATAAGAATTATTCCATTTGAAGATAAACGAGCCCATGTATAGAAAGGTGACTAAATAGACAGGAATTTGTCTCTATGATTTTTGGGGAATAGTAAATTTGAAAAGTTTAACTTGTGTGGATGTCAATTAACTTTTTTGTATCGTAATTTACATAGTTGATTTTTCTGGAGAGGAGGAAAACTAATTCGTTTAGGGGGGGGAATGGAATTTTTCAAATATGGGACTGAGTTTTGAAAGAAAAATGCTACGATCTCGCCCGGAGGTTGACCGGGTTCTGAATCTTTTTGACTTGGATGGAAAAAAGTTTTTACATCTTTTTTTTTCTAGATGAGAGAGTAAGAATTAGGATTCGGAAGTTTTGAATATATTTGGGGGGGGGGGGGATTAAAGGCTCGAAGAATATTTGGACACACTTTTGATAGTGACTTGATATTTATGCTTAGGGATTCTAAAAATTATTCGAAGAGGAGTGAGCTACAATAACTTTAAATAAAGCAACATTTTCACATAATCAGTTATAACACATAAATAATTATTGCGCGTTCTAAACAAATATGTGACCCTTTTTTGCCAAGGATAGGCCTAACGATTCAAAGAATGTGATTATGATAAATTTATCCGAGCCATTAATTTGTGACAAGTCGAGTTTTTATTGAATCGAATTGAAAATGTCAAAACTAGGCTTGATTCTTTCTTCATTTCACATGCACAACCATGCATCATTCGATTCGTTGGGTCGTGAATTGAAACCCAGCAACATAAGGCTGGACTGTATTAATGTCGAATCAATTTCAAGGACTCTGATCAATCTAAGGAATATGCATGCATACTTCAACTGAGGGGTTGTTTATATCTATATATGTGTCTAAGATTTGTCTTCTAACACAAGGTTCCATAGTGGATAACTTGATGTGAGACGGCCCTATGCGATCACATTGGAAAAAGACCTGGACACCCCACACATAGCCAACTCTCCTACTTTAAGAATTGGACAAGAGTTTGCAGGGCACAACGTACACCCTCGAATGTATGTGTGATAGTGTTAATTCCAATATAGTGGAGAATATGAACGGAATGAAATTTATAAAGTAGTAACCAAATATACAATTTAGGAACACCAATGACAAATAAAACAATTTAGTTGATTAAGCATATAAAAATAGCGCATTCGGCAGAATATAAAGCCAACATAAACATATGCTAAAAACCATAATAATACTAAGTCTTTTATGGTTTAGAAACTGTTAAATGTCAACAGATTTGCAAATTCTGTTATGCCGTGTAAATTATCTTTTAAGAAAAAATCACTTTTTGAAATGTTATAAGGATAAAACATTTATAAAAATATTAGAGAGTCGCTACTAATTTTATAAATGAAATTAAGATATTTCATTTAAAAAGATCTAACAGATAATCTTTAAAAAATTTATAGATAATGGGTAGAGATTCTTATTTACGATTCCACGAAGGTTTTAAGGATTTGAAGAGGCCGCTAACAGGAGGGTTGTCTCACGACTCTATACCCACCCTTAAATATTTTTGACTATTTTTTGTGAAAAACGATTTGAACATTTTAAGAATAATAATTTTTAATATTGAATAATTTTTAGAAAAATAATGAAACAAAAAACAATTTTAATTTTTAAGAAAGAGGATATTGATTGAAATATTTGTGTTAAATTGCAAGTGAATATAATTTTAGCAAAGTTAGATTAGGTAGAATTTATTTGACTTATTTTTAAAAAATAATTTAAACCAGATTGACATTAAATCTATTTTAAATTATTTGAAGAAAAAATAAAAAAATTGACTAACATCGTCATAGAAGATAAGAGTGCATCAAATAAAGTTTGTTTGTTGAAACATATTAAGCATAAAGAAATGGGTCATCTTCTCGGGAATCTAATAATTCTAAGTTTAAAATAATAAACAGAAAAATAATAAATAAATCAAAATCAAATAATTTAAGGATAAAAAGAGAAATAAATTTGGGCCCCTTTTTATGGCCCAACCCTTGATGATGTTTGTAGTTGGCTTAAGCCCCATGTTTACCACCAGTGTACTAAACGATAGTAACAAGTTGTTACAATTAATATTAGGTTTCCAGACCTGTACACCTTTAGTCAGCTTCCAATGATCCAAATGAAAGAGAGGTTTGACTCGATGAGGCAAGAACTGGGGCCTATGGCTCAAGTTGTTTCTAAAGTGAACGGAGACGACCGAGAACCAATGTGAAAGAATTAAGGGTATTAACGGACCCGTCCTGTAACTTTTCGGAGAAAAAGATTTCTCGAATTCAAGATCACAAAAAATATAATGGGACTATAGCACACGGAATCGACAAAAATAGGGGGGCTTACACTTTGTGACTTGCTTGACCTTGAAAATGGGCGATGTTTAACGTAATGACCAACCGGCTCCTTAGATTAAGACTTAACGGGACGTTCATGTAAATATTTGGCCTATAACAACTTAGAGATATGATCACCAAAAAAAATGGTGGACAATAGCAAACGAAAAATCAACAACAGTGGGGGTTTGGTTTACGTAATTTGGTGGACTTTTTTACCTTGAAAATCAACCATTTTGGTTTGTGAGCTGACAACTATCCACAAGATAAGGTCTTAAACGACATCTTAGCCTAAATTTTTGCACCAAATGATCTTAGAATCTGGATCACCAAAAAAGTTGAGGGGACTATGGCACCCAAAATTGTTAAATGGGGGCTTACGTACAGGAAATTATTTGACTTTGAAAATGGACCGTTTTAGCACCTGTGGTGGACCAACTTGTGTTTCATAGATAAGTTTATAACGGGAGTCCGTGTAATTTTTTGGCAAAATAATCTGAAAATTCCAGATCACCAAAAAAAGATAGTGGACTATATTATAAGATACAGATAATTGGAAAAAATGTGGGGTTTACTCTCAACAACTGTTTTAACCTTATAAATAGTACATTTTCGTCATAGTGACCATCAAATCTTATAGATCAGGTCTTAACGAAAAAGTTTGTTTTAAATTTTGGAAAAAGTAGATTCAGAATTTTTTCGGAGCACCAAAAAGATTAGTGGACTATATAGGAACACAAAATCGGTGTCAAATGGGGGATTCACTTTATCGGAGTTGACCTTTAAATGGATCGTTTATAGACTGCTGGACCAACCCTGATTTCAAAGAATAACGGTATTAACGGATGTCATGTAAAATTTAGTAAAATTATCTCGGAATTGAATCAACAAAACGATGGTGGGACGATAACACACAGAAAATTTGCCCAAAATTGGGAGGGGGAAAGGGGTTTTAACATGCTTTGGGGCTCGTTTGACCTTTAAAATGGATTGTTTTGATTGTGGGGACTAACAGACTCCACATATAAGGTCTTAATGGACGTTCACTTGAATTTTTGGAAAAAATGATATTGGAATTCTAGACCACCAAAAAAGATGGTGGACTATAGCACAAGAAAATCGACAAAATAGGGGGTTTACATGCTCTGTGACTTATTTGACCTTGAATGTGGGCAGTTTTGCTCGTGATGACGAACCAACTCTATAGATTAGGTCTTAACTTACGTCTGCGTAAAATACTTTACAAAATCGATCTGTAATTCCGGATCAACAAAAAATTATGGAGGACATACAACATAGGAAAATGGGGAAAAATGGGGGGGTACTGCTCCTCTGACTTGTTGACATTGAAATGGGGTTGGTTTGTCGTGGTGACACAAACCAGATCTATATATAAGGTCGGAACGGACGTCCGTAAAAACTTTTTAGCAAGATCAATCTCAGAATCCTGAATCACCAAAAAAATGGTGGACTATAGCACAAGAAAATCGACAATATGGGGGTTTACCTGCTCTTGGCTTGTTTACCCTTGAAAACGAGTCATTTTAGCCGTTGTGACCAATCGTCTATAAAAAAGTTTAGGGCGTCGCTTAAAACTTGGCCCAAAACTCATCTCGGAATTCGGATCACCAAACAAGATAAAGTGGACATACGCACACGAAAATCGAACTAAAATGGAGTGTTACCTGGCTCTATGCCGTTTTGGACCTTGACAAAATAAGCCATTTTGTTCATGGTTGTTATGCGTAATTTATCTATCTTTAGAAAAATCACTTTTTGATATGTTTTAAGTATAAAACATTTAAGAAAAATACATACAAAGAGTCGCCATTTAATTTTTTAAAGAAATTATGAAAACTTTAATTTAAAAAGACTCTAATAGATTAAATCTTTAAAAATTTAGAGAAAATGGGTAAGAGGTTATTTACGCTTCAAGAATAATAATTTTTAATATTTGATTAATTTTGAGAAAAATAATTAAACAAAGAACAATTTTAATTTTTAAGAAAGAGGATATTGATTGAAATATTTGTGTTAAATTGCAAGTGAATATAATTTTAACAAAGTTAGATTAAGTACAACTTATTTGACTTATTTAAAAATAATAATTTAAACCAAATTGACATGATATATATTTAAATACGGAAAAAAAACGCGGCCGTCTAAATTTCATGAAGTAGTGAAAATTGTATCAAAATTACCCGCATCCACCTATTGCGCTCAAAGTGCCTTTTCACAACCTCTGTAGCATCCAAAATATCCTTGTCATCCAGTCTTGTTTTTTAGTTCACATTGACCACTTATCAAAATGATTTTAAATTTGAACTAATTTTTAAATATTTTTAAAATATTAATTGAGGTATTGGTTATAATATTTATTTGATTATTTCTAAACCAACCCAGTTACCCCACTCAAAGACTAACAAACTCACCCAATTAATAATCCACTATAATATCAAAATCGTCATAAACACAACTAAAACACGATGAAATTATAGATTCATGAAAATGATATAAAAAAAATTACTTCCGAGTCTGAAGTAAAGACCCCAAATTATTAAATTTATGTTGAGCCGTTATTTAGGAGGACACTTTTAATTGATTCTCGCTCACATGATTGAATTAGTTCCATGATTGAATGTAAAGAAGTAAGAATCCTGAATTATTCATGATTTTTCTAAAAAACATAATTTTATAAATATATGATTTGTTTTTAAAACCCTTAAATTTATTTGAAGAAAGTTACCTATGAAGTAACATACATAATTCGAGACGGTTAAGAATAATTAGAGAATATAGCAAGACTTTTAATGTGTTGTTCGATTAATTTTTATTTAGACACTTGACTGTATGATAATTACTTCTATCAGATTATTGCGTCTCAAATTTTTTAAAAACACTCAATGGCCAGTAGTTTTTTTTCTGTTGGTGATTTCAATTAATAATGTGACGTGGATTTTACATTGGAGGGTTTAATTAGTAATGGGTGGGTAGGGGACCCTGCTTATAAATTAATACTATAAGTTTATAACAAATAGTCTGAGCGGCCACATATAAAAAAAAAAAATATTAGATAGTTTTTTAAATATAAAAAACGTTTAAAATAACGTGTCAATTTTGAACAAAAGAAGATGGATGGACAAAGGTTATTATTTTGGAAATATGAGGTGGCGGTGGGACGGGTATTTTGAGGCCATAGGTGAATGAAGGGTAATTGTGTACCTTTCCAATACTTTGAGGGTTTTAGGCCCTTTCCAATTTTTAAATTCGTTAGAGAGAATAAATAAAAAAAATTTACTAAATACATTAAATAAAAGTATAAAAGTTGATCAAAAAATTCTGTTAAACATATTAACATAAGAATACGGGTCATTTCGGGGATCTAATAATAATAAAGTGAAAATTAAATAAACAACAAATAATAAATAAGGAAAAATAAATAATTAAAGGTAAAACAGAGAAATGAAGTTGGGGACCCTTTTTTTATGGCGAACTGTTGCGGGACCTGTCTTAGGCTTTCGGCCCTGTATACCAGTGTATACAAGATATGTATACAAGTGTATACAATTTATTATTTAGCTTTTCGAGACCTGTACACCTGTTCTTCAGCTTCCAATGATCCAAACGAAAAGAGAGGTTTGACTCTATCATAGTGATTCAAAAGGAGTTTTCACATGCAAACAAAGCAAAGGAAAAGAGTTAATATATAAACACATGAAGATAAAAAATAAGGAGTAAAACGATTTATAAAAAAAAAAACAATGTGAACAAACTCAAGAGAGTATAGTAACATATAATCCCACTAAATCATATCATACAGAGACAGATTTGAAGACTATCAAACTTCAAGGGATTAATTAAGGGAGAATACTAATCATTTTCTAGCTAATGAATCAATACAACTTGCATCACACGTGGATGGGCAACAAACACGATGTCATGTAATTTCCGATTCTAAATCATGTTGAAATCCAACTCGGACAATAATCACGAGTCACAACATTAATCCAATAAATATGACTAACAACATGACAAAGTGTGAGTTCATGAAAAGAGTAAGGAATCTGACACAAAAAAAGGGATATTAGATTTAAGAGTTAACGGGAAAAAGAGAAAATGGAATAGGAGTGAAGAGACGCTTGAATAATGAAGAAACAATCAGATTTGTACCAAATATTTATGTAGACAAAGTAAGGCCCAAATAAATTACCCATATCAAGACGAGGAATATCAAGATTTTTGGGAGAAAAAGACAACAGTAACTTTATATACATATATACCAACAACCATTTAAGAAAATCATCAAGATATGATAACTTTTGGATAATATTAGCACTCGAGTCACAATCACGAGCCGATGGTCTAATAAATCACATAATCACATTCAAAAAGTCTTACTAAATTATGGCCATAACACCATATTCATTAGCGAGGAGAGTACAAATTAGTCAGATTTAAATTAAAACCATAAATTCCTATCTAAAGGAAATCCACCCATATAAAAACGCGCCAACATGATGAACATGTTGAAACTTCAATAACACGAGATGAAGGAAAGTTAGCAAAGAGAAGGGAAATATAACCTTCTCTGGAGAGTAGCGCGACTAGACGACGAGCGGACCGTGAAGAACTACCACCACTATGAGCAGATTTCGATGCGTTCCAAAAAGTAAACAATTATTGTTTATTAACTCACCTCTGTTTTGGGATGTAAATAACGTTGAAATTTTTTCCCTATTTTTGTCTCTGACTTTTCTCCCTATAAATACTAAAGAAGATGGAGGTTTATATAGAGGAATTTGGAGTTGATTTAGGGGGAAATCAGATGAATTTTTTGAATGAATTTGAAATTCAAAATTTGTATCAAGATCCTCAAAACCTTGCTCAAAATCAGGAAAAAGGCGGATTATTGTATATGAGGGAGTACTGTTCGCGCTGCCACTAATGTTCATGCGACGGGTCTGCACGGTAGTTGAGATTTTTTGCTGGATTTCTGGTTTACGTCTGGAAGAAGAAGAAAACGCGTACAAGGGTAAGGTGTCGGGTAGGTATTTGGGGTTGCGTTGTATTGTTATTGATTGCATATTAGTGGGACTGTTTTTGTATTATTTGGCTGGAATGCATTGGGCTGGGTATTTATATAGGGAAAAATTAGTAAACTAGTAAAAATAAATAACATATTTAGTTAAGGTAAAACCATATCCATACATTCATAACATATTAACAATAATGTCAAAAATGTAATTATATTTTAAAAAATTATGTGTCCCATTTCTTCTTCTCTCATTTACTTATTCAAATTTTAATCTCTCTCCCATTAATTTTTTTCTATCCATGGTCTTTTGCATTTGTCCTCAAACATTCGCGTTGCAAATATTTTTTGTTGCCAGATTTATTTGGTTGTTTTTTTAATCCAAAAATTGAATCCCAACAAGAATCCCTTGATTAACGGTACTCTAATCTTTATCCTATTTTCAGATTCTTTTCTAATTTTATTTTTTTGTTTAAATCTTAAAAAATGTTTGTTTGTATTTTCAATTTGATTCGTTATGATTTAATCTCCAATGGCTGAACCAAGAGGCTTAATAGAGGTATATTCATCTTTAATCAACCAATTTTCGGTGATTTTTAATTCCCTTTAATTTATTATTACTTAACAAATAGGTGAATGTCTGATCCGCTGCTAAATGAGGGAAGAGAAACCAGAGGATAAGAACATTTACAAGACTCATTGGATGTGTAAAATCTTCCTCAAATTCGGACCGCAAATGTGAATCTTTGTCTACTCGTGAGGAATTTGAAAAAGCCCGATGAATGATCGGTATGTGTCGAATAATTTTGTATTAGTTTGTTGGTATTTAAGTTCTTATTTTAGAATTTGGTATGCTTACGCCTAATTTGTATTCAAATCACTATGTATACTATCATCTTTGTATTTATTAAAAAATTTAAATTTGCATGGTTTCTGAATCTTTATTGTCCCCTAATTTTGTATTCATCCAAATGTATGTCAACTGTATGTATTTATTTTTAAGAAGAACAACTTTCTATTAGTTATTTGTATTTGAATAAACAAATACCCCAAATAATAGGGACCCATATTGGAATGAATAAGACTTAGCAAAAGGAAAAACAAGATTTTGAAAAGAAAATAAATACACAGTGAAAAAACTATATACGAATACAAATGTATTTCTAAATAGCTCCATTTTATTTGAATAACATAGTGGAATGCATACAAACTATACAGGTTATGTCAAGGAATTTGACATTTTTTTCTAATTTGTATTTCTCTAAAGGTTATTCTTTCAATAGTTATATATTTTACTAAGAATGAGAACCAAATATTCAATTATTCTTTTTATTTTAATTTATTCACATTTTCATATACTAATTTTTTGTATTTATATATATATACAAACTTCTAAATTAAAAACCTAAATCAATAGAAATACAAATAAATACATATTGAAATGCCTACTACAGGCTTTGACGACCCCCCAAACTAATTGGGAAAAAAATATATGAAAATACAATACAAATTATTTTTACCTGATTATCTCGATAAATTCGGATCTATTGGACTGAATACAAACTAATAAACAAACTTATAATAAATATAAATAGAAATATTGTGGAATGATATAATTTAAAAACGGTAAAAATTCGGAGAAAAAAAGACCCTCAAATCTCTCATTCTACCGTCTCCAGATTTTCCTACATCGATTCGCTTTACACATCATCTAGCCTCCCCTAAACCTTGCTCGTCTACTCACTCGTTGGCCCCCTCATTTCGGCTCCTCTTAGCCTCACTAACCCTTCAACGGTGCTTGCCTTTTTTTTGAAATATTCCCCCCTTCATTTTACCTCTCTCTCCTGTGTTCAGTGTTTTTTATTTTTAAATAATTGATCACATATTTAAATAAACAAAATAATAAAACATAATAAGATAAACAATCAAATGACATTTTTACTAAATATTTGAAATGTTTGCTAATGAATCCTCTTCAATGCTTTAAAATATTGACATTTCGAAAAATTCCTTCATAGTTGGAATTGGGATGAGAATAATAAAGTGGGCTGGAAAGAAACAAATTTGCGTCAAGTAGAGCAAATATTGGTTTGAAAGATTTCAAAAAAAAACCAATAAAAATTGCCCAATCGGTCAAGTTGGATGATAAGACAAATAATAACAATTAATTTAACGAGTTCTTAATTTTAACGAAATAAAATAAATTATTAACTTGTTTATAAATTAAGAACTAAAAACTAGTTGCCAACTTAAAACTAAACACTTAATAAAATATTAAACCTAACATTTAGAAATCTTTTTCTTTTTGAATTGTTTCAATATTCATGAAAATATTAATATATATACCGTATATAGACCTATAAATTATTTAAAATTATGCAGAAAAGAGACGAAGGTTATTATATAACTTTGAAAACTATATTATTATTAATTTTAGTTTGAAATTCTTTTTGAACATAATTATTTTAAAGCAATTTTAAATTTTAAGAAAGAAGCTCGATGATAATTTAAAATATTGAAGAGGCACCAAAATGGGTCAACAGTGGTGTGACAAGTCTGTCTCGAATATAAGTGTCTCATGGCATAACATGTAATTTTGGTTACAAATGATCTCGAAAAATTCTGATCACCAAAAAAGATGGTGTGACTATAGCACAACACAGAAACTGGAAAAAATTGGGGGGTTATCTGGGCTTGGCTCGTTTTTGACCTTTAAGATAGGCCATTTTGATGAGTGAGACCGACTGACTCCATAGATACAATTTTAACAGACTGTTGCATAATTTTTTAGCAAAATGATCTTAGATTTTATATCACCATAAAAGATTGTAACTACTGCACAGAAAATCGCAAAACAGGTTGTTTACCTGGACTGAGGTCGTTGTGACCTTTAGATGACCCATTTTTTCCATGTGGACCAACCGCTTGCATAAGACTATGTCTTAAAGAATCCTTTTAAATTTTTGGCTTAAAGGTCTCGAATTCCTGACATACACCCAAAAAGGATGGGCGACTGAGACGATACATTCAAATCAACAAAACCAAAATGGATGGAGTTTATTTCTTTGGGCTCGTTTGAATCTTTATATAGATCGTTTTGGCCGAGGGTGACCAATTGGATCCATACTATCAGTTGGAAAAACGTTGATCTAAATACTTTTTTATCAACTTTTTGCAAAAATTAGTCTCAAATGGATCCACACAAAAAATATGGAGAACTATAACCACATGAAAATTGGCAAAATAGAAGTTAGCTCTTCACCTGCTCAGTTTGGGGCTCGCTTTTAAAACTTGAAAATGGTCCGTTTTAAGCCATGGTGATATGATGCTGCGCTCCATATATAAAGGTCTACATAAACGGACATTTCTATAAAAAATGTTTTGGAAAAAAAAGATACTAGCAATATGACTAGAATCGTTTTCCGTTCCACCATCAACAATATCCCCTATGGTGGACATAAAGCACATGAATTATCCCACATTCACAAAATGAGGGCTTTTTACCCTGACTTAAAATAGAAAGGTTGCTGTTTGAACTGAAAAATATTGTCCAACTTTTTTTTGCCTTGGTAACCCAATGGTCACTTATAGATAATTGTGGTTCCTTAACAGACCCATCTCCAATGTATAATTCTTAGTACACACCAAGTTCCGCATCTCTGTTGATTTCATCACGTAACCACTAAACGATGTCCGGTGGAATACCCATAACACACGAAAATCCTGGCAAAATATGGGGTTTCCTTTTACTCTGCTCATCGAATACATTGGCACACTCAACATATTTGCGGTTCTCGTTTATGCCCGTTGTCATTTTTCCTTAAATATACACTGGTTTCACCCTGAACCACTCTAATACTTAGGTCTTAATGACTACTCATGTTCTTCTTTTGGCAAATTATCATAACATTATGTATACAACAAAAACACAATCTACGTGGAATATAGCACACATCCAAAATTGTATCCCTTTTATACCATTTTCTCGGTTCCCGGCGCTTCTTTTGGTTTTATCTATTTTGGTTTGTACCTGTCGTTTTGTACCTTGCATGAAAATTCGGCTCGTGGTGTTGATTCCGTTTGCGGACCAACAACTTGTGCCTTTGTAGGCATAACGCTGTAAAAGGCACCCTTTCTTTTCCCCCTATCTGCTGTTAATTATTGGCAAAAAATTATCCTCGGAATTGCAGATCACCAACCCAACACATGGGGCGGACTTACTAGTTACACACAAGAAAATCGTCAAAACTGGGGTGATCGGCGTGGGACTTCAAGTTCCTTTCTCTTGACGGCTCCCCACCTACGTTTTTGACTAGTTTATACCAATGGCCCCCCAATGCCCCGGTCCCATAAGTGTTACTGTGGGGACTATATGGCTGAAATTTCCCTTTTGCATAAGGTGTTTAAACGGTTTTTTACAGCCCCTTTTTCTCGTGTGCTTCCTGAAATGTTTTTTTGTTCCCTTCAAAATTGATCTCCAAAATTCCCCCGTCATATTAAAAAGCATCGGGTTGTGCGGACTATTACACACTCGACAAACTGTGATAAAATCGTGGGATGATTCTTACACTGCTCCGTTGGAGTTTAGTCTTTTTCCTTTCCCTGGAACATGACACACATGGTTTTTTCGTTTTGGCCCCTGTGTTGCACTCAACAACAAATGTTACACCAGATATAAGATCGTTAACGAATCGTCCCCGTGTATATTTTTTTACATAAACATATCTTTTGTATATTTTGTTCCCTTTTTACTCACCAAATTCTACCTAGGTTTTTGGACCCTTATAGTATTATCCGATTATACTCATATCACACATAGGTCGTTTATCCTTTATGTGCCCAAATTCTGTCGTCCTTCGATTTCTTCTTAATACCCATGCCGGCAGCATTTAGGGTCGGCCACTAAAATCTGTCGCTAGTTACATACTGTATAAGGTTAAAATGAACTTAGTGTAAGTTTTTACAGCCCATATTTTATTTAATTACTGATACTTGCCTATATTCTTGTGCATCATCAAAAAACGCTGGTGCGTTTATAGTCACACACCCAATAATCTGTTCTGTTGTTCCGAGGATCATACATGGAACATCGGTCGTCGTTTGTGGCTGTGTTGACCTTTTAATTCTCTTCGCACTCACCATACGCACTACTTGGTTTCTTAAGAGACATATGTGTATAATATTTGGATAAAATTTGCATGTTCTCATATTTTTGTTATCCCTTACCCAACTTTTTTCTTATAACTTATGGGGATCTTTCCACCCCCCCCAGTGTACTTATGTTGAAAAAATTGGGCAAACATAGGCCGGTTCCCCGGTTCCTTTTACACCATTCCTGTCCTAGTGTTGCTGTTTTTTCTCGACCCCTTAATCTTCATTGGGTCATTTCTCGGTACTTTCCTTTTGTCGTCACAACACCTTGTTAATGTATAAGATTTAAGCCTCGCAACGTAATTGTCTACGATTAACATTTTTGGACACTAAACCACTGTACTCTTTCGGGGCCAATTTTCCCCGGCATCACCTATTGAACCCAGATGGGGGGACCCCCTATCACCGCATTACCGACATGTATTCGGCACTACACTATATGCGCACCTTTCACTCTTTCGCCATTGAATCCGGCATCGTTTTGACCTGTTGCAAAGTGGCCGCCGTCGATGCGCTAAGTGGCACAAAACTAGCCTCACCTAGAATAAGGTCCCCTCCCTCCTCCCCTTAAAAACGCTACGTATACACTGGTTTGTTGGCATCACATGATCTCCGATACCCTTTTGCGCATATACCTACCACCACCCACCTAAGATTGTGTGGACCCTTGCACCTGATTAGCCACCACTTTAGATAACCTGGCAAATATCAGGTGGGGCCCTTTTTCGTCCCCACCTGCTCTGGCGGATGTCTTCCTTCCGGACCGTCCGATAATTTCCGAGCCATATTTGGTTTCTTTGTCGGTGACCAAACCGTATCCAGAGATACAGGTGTTAATTGGACCATCGTTCCTGTCAAATACCTTGGTTCTAAAACTGCCATCTCGCTAATTATGAATCATTGATAAAAAACCACGGTCAACTATACCCAAAGTATATCCGTGTTTTAAAATTGCGGGTTTGGTAGCGAAGGGCTTTTATTGTAGAACCAATCCACATAATATCGGCAAACGGCGGCTCGGCGTGCCTTTATGTGCTCTCTGGCTAGGTGGCCTTGGGAAATGGGCCATTTGGATGTTGTGAAACAATGCTGGCTCTAAGATGATAAGATGTTCTCTAAGGGGCACCGTATTTGTAAAGTTTGGCCCAAAAAAGTATCGTTCGGAATTCGGTCATAAACTAGCATGCATGGACGATAGGACACGTAAATTGACAAAATAGTAGCGGGGGGGGATTGCTGCTCTTAGTGGCTTGTTGTTGGACCTGAATATGCTCTTTGTTTCCCGTCTGTCCTCTGCGCCTTCTGCCTGTGTTTCGCCCCCAACATGTTTTTTGTCCTCCACTAGTTGATCTAAGGAGATACCCACAGAGTCTATCGTAAATTTGTCCTGGCTAAAATTACATTTATATTTTTTCCCACGGCACCTCCCACGTATCACCAAACCAAAGTAATTTTGCAATGGACTATATAACATACAATACTCGCACAATCAATTTTTTGTGTTGGTTGGTTTTTTACACCCCTTCCACTGTGCTCGTTGGCCTATTCATGTTCTGTCATCCTGTACCACCCCAATATGCCCACCTGTTGCGCCTTTTGGACGTGTATGAACAAACCAAGATTTCACCATCAAAATTATTAAGTTGGATTAGTTCAGGTATAAATTTTTTGCAATTTTTTTAAATCATAGAAGATTTAGAATTCACTGATTGTTTAAAACCACTGGCCACGGCACTTTCTAAGTGTCACAAATAATTTGTTTTTGAAGAATTGGTTTTTAACTTAATAAATTTGTTTGAGTAGCTCTCTCTCCTATCCTGTCCTCTCCGCCCCCCCAGGTAATTTAGATGTTTGGGCTAATCCGCGCCCAGCAGATTTTCCTTCCCTTTTTTTTCCTTTTCCTTTTTTTCTTTTTTCTCCCCCCTTTTTTTTGCTCCTTTCTCCTCTCTCCCCTTCCCTCTTTTTCCTCTTTTCTTTTCCCTCTTCCCTCTTCTTCTTTTTTTCTTCCTTCTTTTCTTTTCCTCTTCCTTGTTCCTCCCCTTTTTCCCTTTAACGTGCATTTCCGCTCTTCTTATATGTTCTTTATGAAACAACATGAAGAGCAATTGGTTTGTATTGTCCTTAATTATTGTCTCTTCGTCTCGAAACTGTGTTGTTTTAGTATCAACTAACACGTCTTATGGGGTGTTGTCCCATTCTGAGTGTCTTTTGGTTTAAAAGGAGGTTAGTAACCCTCCTTCAGGAACTTCTTTTCTGTAAGAATGTGAAGTACCTTTCATAGAGTAGGAGCTTATACTTTTTTTCGAAAACCTGTATTCTCGGTTTTTTATGCCCATTTGTTATCTAAAACTTGATTCCCCCAGTGCATGCAATGTTTCCCTTTGTCATCATATTTTCGGCCCGCACCATTAAAATTCCCAAACTATATTTTTCTCTAAAAATTCACTAATGTGTACCGTTTTGAATTATTTTCATGTATTTGAACAATTGTCTCTTTGTAGATCGATTTCTACGATTTTTTGGGTAGGCTTTGTCATTATCATTACCACAAGCTTCACGAGTTTCCTAATTTTTTACAGAGTGGTGCATTCATTAGGTCGCGGGTTTGTTCCACCACTTGGGATTTTTCTTTTTATCGTGGTAGTATAATTGTATCTTATAGTATTTCGATCACACACAAATTTAGTGCTAATTTCTTTCATTTTATGGATAAAGAACTGCGTCTCAGTCACTGGGTAGACCCAGCGACTTCCGTGAGTTCATTTCATTAATAAAACATTGCTGGAAATAGTGTTGTGGTAAAATCCTACACCCTCGAAATTCCTTTGTTCTAAAGCTTCAGAATAGTTCCAATTCCCATCCCCCTTTCTTTTGGTTGTCTTTTGTAATGAAGGACGGTTTCTTTTAACCTATATAGATTTTCATTTCTTCGACATTAGATCCGCTCGGGTTTTGACCAGAGGCGGGATCTCTCAAATTAAGGCTTAATCGATAAGTATTGAAAAAATGTTGGTAAGTATTTGTCTACGTTCGTAATTGACCGTGTATAGCGCATTGAATGGGCCAAGGGTTTGTTTGCATTAGTAATGAGATTCCATCCCTTCCGTCGTTATTATTTGTTAAAAGACTTTTTTTCCCTCACTCCTAAGAAACTCACGAGTGACAAAGGCTCTTTTCCCTAGACTTTGCCGCTTTGGTTTGATTGCCCCAGGAGCACTTTGGTGTGCCTTTTAGCACTTACGAGTTATAGCCTGTGGGGCCCTATTGTTATCCTTCATTCTAGCTTGTATATATTTCCCTGGTATAAAATTAGATATTTCTCTATTAGTCGGTCAATTTTTTTTGCTCGATGCATATTTTCGTTCTTGCATCCCGTTCACGCTGCCCCTCCCAATTGGATCTATTGAGCTTAGGTGTCAGTGTCTTGATGTCAACCCTTTTACGAATGTAAATTTGGCATGTACTAATTAAATATAGACTGCCGGCATTATAGTCTCAGGTCCTACTGTCAAGGATTTATTATTCCTTTAACACACAGGAGTCATTCCACTTAAAATGAGACCGTCTCTTTCTAGATATCACGATAAGACACCTCAAACACCAAATAGGACATATTCAGACCTGCTACAGCGGACTAAATTGAGGTTTAACGAAACTGTGTATTTGACCAATACCACATTTGGAGCCGACATTTCTAACACTCCTTCTTATTTTCTATCTCAATATTTAGACATGAAATATCAGTTCAGGATATATCTAAAGTGACCTTATTATCAATAGAGCACCGAGTGGATTCTACTATGTCGTGATATTGTTTATTTTCTTACCAATAAAGGCTAAAATCTACACGTTTATTTTGGTAAATCTTTTGTAAACGGTCCTCTTGGGCAATATGATGAAATTTGTCAATCTTTTTTCTTCTTGAGAGATAGAACATATAACACTTATTACACAATATGATTACTTGCAATAATTCTACCATGTCGGATTTACCGGCTAGATGTGAGAAGTCATTGTATTATATTACTCAAGAGAATTTCGATACATATTAACAGGAGCATTCCGTAACCGGACTATGCTGACCTTTTCAGTATTTTCATTCATTTCGCGGTTTGTTTTTTTCCCTTCCAATAACAAAATTTCAACCGTTTGAACTTTTTTGTACCAACAAGGATGTAATTGATTTCATCTAAGGGCATTAACACATGATACTTTCTAAACATTCATTCAATTACATTCCCAAGCGGCGCTTTTTGCGATCCCCATATTCTCATTCTTTGTTCACATTCCTGTGTAGGCCTTCCGAACACACATTTATAAGATCCCTCCTTTGCCCCCCCCTCCTGAGGCCTACTGGGCACTTTACATACCGTTATTCCTAGTTAGCGCTTCCCCAGTCCTTATCAGACGGAAATTAATTCTGTAATACTAAGACGCTATGCACGAGAAGCCAGAAACTAGCCTTTAACAGGTCTTTAAATGCAGATGTTAATCACAAGATTTGAACTAATATAATCTATTATTTAAGTCAATGTTCTACAAATGTTTTTTCAACCTTATAGATTAATCAAATTACCATTAAGACAGCTAGACGTAAACTCACGTAACCTTATTCATTCATTTTTTGCCCTCCACTTTTTTAGATAGAATCATCTGACTTTCTAACTGCCTACAAGGAAACACAACCACCACACAATTAGTATTGCATGCTAAAGATTAACTGACCTTAACAGGGCTTTTGCCTCACCCGACCCGCCATGAGTTAATTTGTGTTGGTTTGCTCCTTTGGCTATCGTTCTTTTAAAGTGCATATGATTGCGATCAGAGTTTTAAATCAATTTTCTGCTTCAACGTATGCTGTAATATACGGCTCTATTGTCTTCTATTTATTTGTTATTGTTAAACATCATTTTTTAGAATAGGATCTATGTTGATTATTTTTATTTCATCTTTTTTATTAACCCATCCGCATGTGCGGGATGTTTTAGACTTGACACCCACTACGCTATTTATTTTGCTCCCGTCCCCGTAATTTTTTTGTTTTCCTTTGTGTACTAATTTCCAGATAAAAATGATCTCACCCCCAAAATCCAGCGTATCACTACATAAAATGACTTGCACGTGGACACTCTAGACTATGCAACACCGAAACATGCGTTTGAAATCAGGGCCCCTTTCGGTGGCCGTTTCCCCTTCCCCCCCTTTGGTGGCGGTTTACAGCTATAGGTTGCTAGTTATGCCTTGACTATATATGCTGCCGTATTTTTCTATGCGTGTACAATTTTATCCAACTCCTTTATCATGATAGGTCCTTTTTTTTACACGTTTCATCCTTCACGTTTGTTCCAATTTTTTATGTAAATTACTTCCTGCATTCTCGTAATCCTCATCATATTGTAAATCAAACGTATGGTGGACTATTAGCATAACTTGAACTACGTTGTGCCAAACATTGTGGCCGGGTTTACTCCCCCCGAGTTATGGCCGTGTTGATACCTACGCAAATAGGGTTTCGGCTTCCGTTATTTTCTTGTGTGTGCCCAAATCTTAATATCTATTAAGTCTTGACCCACAGATGGCAGTTTGTACCGTTTTGGCCATACCATGCATGTCTCCCCCTTTTGGCTCCCTCTCCAAGTATGGTGGCCTTTAGCCCGTTCATCTTGGTTCCCCCCTTGGTGCTATTCCCTCCCGCTCCCGCTGTCCTGTTTGCCTTGCCCCCTGGCTTTGTTTTCTTCTCTCTTGCATTCCCCACTTTTCGTCGCTCCATCTCTCCGTGGTTCCTCCCGGTGTCCCGTGTCTCCTTTCGGTCC
>JAKWJA010001495.1:0-12199 GCA_027704765.1 Solanum habrochaites | reverse complement strand
AACGGTGCCCCAAGAAAGACACTGAAGTCTAGCCAAAACTCACACTTTGGAGAATTTGTCCTAAAGCTTTTTCTCCCTCAACATTTCCAACACTACAATTCTAAAATGCGCCTTGTTCATTCTTCACTCTTGGAGTATCTCAGTATATCATCAATAAATACATCACAGAGATCCAGATACTGGCTAAAATGCCCCGTTCATCAAGCTCATGAAGTATCAGGGGCTTCGTTCGTCCCAAGGACATTCCAAGAATTCATAATGCCCATACCTGGTTCGAAAACAGTCTGTGTCCATCTTCTGCCCGTATTTTCAATTGGATATATCCAGACCTCAGTCAATCTTAGAGAAACACAACCGTTGTAACAGATCGACCAAATCATCAATGCTAGGAATATACATGTTCTTAACATTTACTTTTTTAGTTTGCCGGTAACTATTCACACCGAAGACTCCCATATTTCTTCTCTGTCACAAACAAACACAGGAGCACCCCCAATGTGGATGCACTTCGTCTAATAAAGCCTTTCCCTAACATTCTTTAAGTTTGGGCTTTTAACTCCCTTACTCCCCCTTTGGCTGGAGCCATGCTATAAGGGGGTAATGAAATGGGACGAGTACCCGCTCCAAATCAAGTGCAACGTCAATATCCCCTGTCTGGATGGCATACCATGAGGTCTGCGGGAACACATCTAGAAACTCCCACGAACCTACGAACCGACTCAAATCGAAGGTACTTGGGGGTAGTCTCATCCCTGAGTTGCCAGAACGCTAAACACCCTTACTAAACCTTTTCTTAGCACAAATAAAGGAATGAACGAACTGGAGTGGAAGTGTAGTTACCCTCCCATACTAAACGGATCTGTCCCAGTCGTGGCCAACGTGACAGTTTTTAGCATTCCAATCTAAGATTGCAAAATTTGGAGAAAGCCAGTATACCCAGAATTACATGGAAATCAACATTCCTAAAAAACCAGTCTACAATGAGTATTGCTCCCCACAAAAGTCACCAGAGAAGACTATATACTTTTTCAACTATCACAGACTACCCACCCATCCCCGAGTAGAAACACGAATAGGCATTTCAAGCAATTCCATGTAAATTAAACCAGTATCAAATGAGGAAGATAACATATGAAATGTTGGCAGTCCCATGATCAATAATACAAGCCATGCAATCACAAGAACCAAAAGATTCCTTTTATACAGTATTTGATGCCTCCTCTTCAGACCGCCCAGTGAAAGCTTAACAATGCCCTATCACCTGTCTGCCCGTTTTCCCCTACCATGTTGTGTTGTAGTAGCTCCAGTTTGTCCGTCACCCCGGCCGTTTTTGGGTGACCACCATTACCTCGGCCACCACGCCTCCCTCCAGAATAACGTCCTCTACCATTACCACATCTACCCTCTAGCTATTGGGAGTCTATAACTCTGTTTGGACGATTCCTCCTAATATGCCGTCTCCCCCCACATCCCTAACATTCTCTTGGGTCTAGCATATGTCTCTATGAGAATGGCGAGGTTTGGGAATAACCTCCAACCTCAGAGAAATGTTGACCGGTCTGAAGTGGCCCCCCAATAGTATGTAGTGAATACTAAAAAAAAAAAAGATTGGTCGGGACTGATAACCTCCTGAACCCTATCCTCTATAGTAAGAACCATTAAACTAACTCACCTCCCTTTCTAAACCTTTTGATTGTCGATGCCAATGGGAAGTTCATCTGGCTTCAACTCCCTACCACCTCTATCACACAGTCTACCACTTCCTGAAGATTTCCTGTAGTCCCCTCTACCCGAGTCTGAAAATCTGCAGATCTGACCTCAGCCCTTTCACAAAACGGTGAATATCCGCTCTTGTGAACTGAAGCAAGTTGGGTGGCATACTAGATAATGCACGAAACTTACCTCATGACCATTGACCGTCATTCTTTTCTTCTCTAGCTAGAATGCTCCAGAACTCATCTCTTCTCCTAATCCCTCAAGGTTCTGGGGATTTACTTCTCCATAAATAAGCTAGAGAATACGCCCAAGTCATAGGTGGTGCCTTGTCGTGTGACACTCGCCATGTGCTGCAGCCCATTTTGGGTTTCCTTGAAACTGATCGTTACCAACTAAACGCCAATCATTCACTATGCCTATTTTTATGTAGTATACTCATGAAAATCAACCAGAAAATCTAGGCATCCGCAGATTCAGCATTCTGAAGACTGGAGGTTTCCAATTTTCATACTATGAAAAGTTCCTTCTGTCGCGTTGTCATTATATGCCCCTTAGTCAAACGAGGAAACTGCTTATTTCCATGGACAGCCCTGTCGGGGAGTCGCACAGTTGCTGTTGTACTTTTCGGAAACCTGAGGTGCTGGTGCAGCACACTGGAGGTGTTTGACCTTGATCGTGATAACCACCCACTAATATAATCAAGACCTGATTTATCATCTCTGGGGTAGGTTAGGTGTGGTAGTTCTCATTCTGCCTCGTTGCTTCAGTTTCCCTTCCTCACCCTCTCTTACTACTTTCCTCAGTCGGTGTAGAGTCCACCTCCCTATATCGATGGGGCAGGTGCTTGTCCTCTTCCTCTAGAGGACGTCCTCCCACGACCTCTAACCGACGGCCTCTTTTCACTTCACTGCCCTCCTCGGCTACCGCCCAGTGGCGGCTCAGACACAGACCCTGTCCCGCCGTTGTGGGTGTTGACGTAGTCGTTTGCTCCCAGTTCTAAACCTCGGCGAAATAGAGTGAAGATGCTCAGAATACAATTTGTATCACCTCAGAACCAATTGGATCCATAATAGCCGAAATAAAGAAGAAATAGAAAATTTTCCTAAAGTCTTTTAGTCTCTCAAAGAAAGTAAGGCGTCCCCCTACCGTTCCTTATGATCTACTAGACTCGTTTCTTGTGTGATGAGACCAACGAACCTAAATGCTCTGATACCAAGTTTGTCACGACCCAAAACGGGCCCGCTACTGTCACCCACACTATCCTACTAGTGGAGCGGAACCAACCATCCAATTCCGAACGTTTCAACTATAAATAACAAACATCTAATGCGGCAAGACTTAAACTCATTTAATTAAAATCGATTATAACTTATAAAAACTCAATACTTTATTCTTCCCAAAACCTGAGTCATCACCACAAAACAGCTATCCTAAATTACTAATCTAAGATATCTAAGAAGCTAAAATAAGTAAAAATCTAGTCCAGCCAGAATTCAAGGCATCAAGACATGACGGGGAAGATCAGTCCAAGATAGAAGAATATCTCACCCTGAATCTGCTTGATTAAGATGGCTAGGTGTGCCGGTTGAGTTGAAGATGGTGGCAAGCGTTTGCTGTCAACTCCACAAATAACAAAGAAAGAAAGCCTACAGAGGTCAGTACAAAACACAAGTACGAGTAGGTATCATCGGCAACTCAAAATAGAAAACAGTATATATCAAAAAATATCAATAATCACTACAATACTCACATGTAGCACAACAACAGTTCTATAATCATTATCGGCCCGCAGTTCACCATGAGGAACCAACTCAAGCCTCAATGTGCCATACCCTTTCGGAATTAGGTTCATCTAGATTTAAGTATATAAACAGCTTTCAAGATTCATTATGTTTTATATCTCTTGTGTCCGGGACGTGACACTCTATCCCCTCTAATTCGCTAACGTGTTGGCTCGTGACACCTGATCCCCTATTCTACGTGTCGGTTCGTGGACACAGGACCCGATCCCCTAATTTCTACGTTGTCGTTCGTGACATCCCTATCCCCTTATCTTCGTATCGATAATGTCAGGTTGTGACATGAGTAGTCTTTACCACCGCAGGTAGGATATTCATTGTTGATGCTTAAGCAGTTTATCTATGGATAGTACAACACATGTTGAAGAAGAATAAAGGGAGTTAGCCCCATGATGTCCCATGATTTTGCACGCCGCTGAAGTCAGCCTTATGGATTTCACAAAAGGAGAGATAGTGATGACCAATGGGTCCGAGTAATCATTAGTGACATAAGTGTAAGAGAAGCAAGACCAAGACCCCATTTTCCTTTATATGAAGGCGAATGTTCATTAGCAAAGAGTGTTGGATTTTGAACAAGGGGGAGATGGTGTGCTAAAGTATCAAGGTAGATTGTGTGAACCTGGAGTGGATGGACTCCAAGAGAGGATCATGAAGGAAGATCATAGCTCCAGATAATTTATTTATCCGGTCTCCACCAATATGCACGGCAATTTGAGAGAGGTACATTGCTAGGAAGGTATGAAGAAGACATTGCTGAGTTTGTTGCCAAGTGCCTCAATTACCAACAAGTAAAAGTGGAACACCAGACGCTTGGAGGGTTGGTTCATAATTGGAAATTCTGGAATGGAAGTGGGAGATTATTAATATGGACCTTATCACAGGCTTTCCAAGGTCTCACAGGCAGCATGATTTAATTTAGGTGATTGTCGATAAAATGACAAATCAGCCCACTTCATGCCGGTAAAAACAACTCATCTTGAGGAAGAATATGCTAAGTTGTATATTCAGGAAGTGGTGAGGCTTCATGGAGTTCCAGTTTCAATAATTTCAGATATAGGTTCACAATTTAATTCACAATTCTAGAAGTCTTTCCAGAAAGGTTTGGGTTCAAAGGTGAATTTAAGCACTACTTTTCATGCATTGGATGGATTGGCAAGCAAGTCTACGATCCTGGACAAGAAGATACGGTTGGATCTTGGGTGTTATTGAGTTCAAATAAGGGGAATTGAGATGATTACCACCTACCTTTCTTTAGTTCGCTTACAACACTTCGACATCCCAAATGCTTTTTTTTTCATCTAAGCTCTTTATGGAGAAGATCAGATCTCCCTATTGGGTGGTTCAAATTGTGAAGCTGGCTTGATTGGACAAGAGCTAGTTCACTAAACCATGGAGAAGGTGAAGGTGATTAAAGAAAGATTTAAAATGGCACAGATTCATTAGAAGTCCTACACAGATATTAGGAGAAGCCCATTGGAGTATGAGGTGGATGATTGAGTATACCTAAAACATTTCCCATAAAGGGGGTTATAAGGTACGGTCATAAGGGGAATCTTAGTCCCGGTATATTTGTCCTTATAGATTATCCAAGAGACTTGGAAATATAGCTTGTTAGTTGGAGCTACCACATCAGTTAGCAACGGTTCATCTGGTATTTCATATCTCCACACTGAAGAAGTGCATGGGTATCCTTCACTGATTGTACCAATTGAAAATGTTGGTATTGAGGATAGCTTATCCTATGAAGAGATTCGGTTAAGATTTTAGATCATCAAGTTCGCAAGTTGAGAACAAGGGAGATAGACTCACTTAAGGTCCTTTGGAGGAATCAATTTGCTTAAAAAATGACTTGGGAAGCTAAAGAGGATATGAAGAAGAGATATCCATATCTCTTTGTATCCCAAAGAGAATGCAGATCAACGTGCTAATTATCTTCTTAATACTTTAAAAACTATGAGTAAGCATGTTGTTACTTGCTTTTGACTGTTGAGTATTAAACTCGAGGTTATTATTCTTAGCTTAGTGGAATAAATCTCATTCGAGGATAATGTTTCCAAGGGGGTGATCTCTATAATGATATATGCAATCTTTTGTGTTGGATTAATTCATTGGCACGCCAATCTTGTTTCGATTCTTGGTTTTTGAATTGTCTACAATTGATTTAAGTTAATTCTTGATGAATTTTGTTTGAATCCTATTTGGATTAAGTTGTTTTGAATACCCTTTGTGTTAATATTCCTATTCCGTGTTGGTTTTTTGAGTTAGATCTATTGGGTATTGAAGGTATTATTGATCCTAAGAGTTTGGGGAAAGAACTATATAGGTTTAGATGAATCAGATTAGAAAATGAGTGGAAAATTTGTCATAATGAGCGGCAGAAACCTGGGAACGGCCAAGTGCACATCGTGCATGGAATTCCAACCATAAATGAGCCTCAGACACTGAGGCCTGGCGCAGCGTACCACCAGTGCGCCAGAAACAAGCCTTAGTCAATTGAGGCTGGCGCAACACTCCCCGAACGCGCCCGATCAACGTTTTTTATCCATTTTTGGTAGTTTAGCCTTTTAAAGTCCATCTAAGGTACATGAACACCTTTCTCTGATTCTAACTACATCAAACACCTAGAAATCACTAAAGAACACAAATCATAAGCTTGAATCCATAATACAATTTAAGGAAAGTTGAGATTAAAGTCTAAGAAGTTAACAGTCAAGTCAAAGGTTAAGAAGATAAAGTAAAGGTCTTAAATGTTTTCAAGAGTCTTTATTAAATGTTTTAACTAGTATTAAGGATCAAATTTCAAGTTAAAGTGAAGAGTAAAAGTTAGTCTTTTATTCAAAAGATATATAGGGGAACTAAGTATTCCCTAAAGAGTTGATTTAGACTCAAGTTTTCAAGTTAAGCGAAGAGTAAAGAGTTAAGTTCATTTCTCAAAAGTTATACGGGAGCTAAGTATTCCTAAAAGTTTATAAATGTTTTCACATTTAAATGAAGAGGAAAAGAAGATTTCCCAAAAAGATATTTTAACAAGAAAAGGGAACTTTGATTCCAAGAGTGATTTTAAAGCTAAGTGTTGAGATATTATCTCAACCCAAAGAAAGGAAGTTTTTTCAAAAGCATGAGCTAAAGTATATTTTGGAAGTACTATTGAGCGCCAACGTGGGGATGAGAGCTCGTATTAACTCAAGTCTCCGTGAAAATCATGTAATCATAATGGGTATTAATGGTTCATAATTTTTAGATAATCATGTAAGTTAAGCTAGTAGATCCACTAAGTTGAGGATTTCTATGCGACGTGCAAAGTATAAGACAGTTCTGGCAGAGTGGGGGATATGTTTTATCACCACTTAGTAGATGTGTCAAAATGGGCCGGCCCAACTCAACCCTAACAAGCTAGAGAGTTAAATGGGTTGGGGTAGGCTGACCCTTTTAATAAAAGGGCCAATAAAATAGTGGTACGACCCAACCCTAAACTGGCCATGGGTTGAGACGGGTTGACCCTTCAACCAAAAAATGAACAACATTATTCTGTTAGAAAGAGTATCGAACGTTGATGCCTATGAACACGATACCAATTTATAAAGAATTCATTTATGAATCACACACTTCGGTGAATACATATAAAAATACATTTATGAATCACACACTTTGGTGAATACTTACAAAAATACATAATACACAAAAAGCTAGCTGGCTTAAATGATTTTCAGCACACAGGCGCCTAAAACTTACAATCTAATTTCTAAATATACTTGACTCATTAATTAATGTTTTATACCTCTGCTTTCTTACGTTCCATCAATCGATCACATTTGATCAGACAGTTGACTATTATTTTAAGTTAAGAAGTTCATCTTCATCTTACAATTCACCATGCAAAGACGATATTACATACTCATTTTTATTTTTCAAAAATATTATTTATAAATCTTAACAATCAAAAAAAAAACTTATTAAAGATATATATCAAAAAATTTTAAATATTAATAGCCCACAGGCTAGCCTCTGAGGCTTGTGGGTGGGGCCTAAGAGGCCAACGTGCCAAAATGGGGCAGGCTAAAAAGCCTTGTTCATAAATGGTCAAAAAATATTAAGCCCAACCCCACTTATTTCAAGGGTTGGGTTGGTCCGACCTCGCGGTCCAAGCCCATTTTGAAGGCTCTACCACTTAGACTCATAGTGGTGGTTTTCAGTTGGAGAATCTCCCACAGAAACAATATTACTTTCATATATAAGTAAAGAGGAGTTTTTTTACTGCATTTTCTTTAACGAACTAAGTTGTTTACATTGTTTTACAAGCCTTATATATATTGCATGTATCATTATTGCTTTATATTAATATATGTATTTCAAGCACAGCCAAGGTTAGTGTTTCTTCTTATTTTTTTTGAGATTAAGGTCTTGTTTAGCAGTCCAACTTGCATAATCGTACACTCAACGTACTAATGATAGTTGTCCTGCATCATCTTGTGATGCAGACACAGGTAACTAGGATCAGTATTCACCTCCTCGTTTATGCAATATGAGCAATCACAGTCATTGGTGAACCTCCTTGCATTCAGGAGAACTTTTTTTATTGCTTTCTAGTATTTTCATTAATAGATGTTATGGGGTTTGTCCTAACATTCATCTTAGTATTATAGAGGCTTCATAGAAAGATAATTAAGTTTGAGTCTCTTTTTATTTGCAGATATTTTATGATGAGACATAAATGCCATTTTGGCCAAGCGATATTATTTTAAGTAATTCGCTTGACAATGTTCTTGCTTTATTATTAAGTTAAGTCTTTCGCTGAGTTAAGAAAGCCAGACAAAGGGTTCGCTCAAGGACAACAATAGTTATTGGGTGTCGGCCACATCCAGGGTGTAAGCTCGGGGCGTGACAAGGCGCTCCAAATGCCTTAAAAGAATTCTTGAAGAGTAAATAAGAATTTATTGTCCATTTTCTATAAATTTATAAAGACTTAATCTATTAGAGTCTTTTTAAATTAAGTTTTCTAAATTTTTTTATTAAAAAGTGGAATCTCTTTTACTAAGTGTTTTTCTTAAATTGATTTATACCTAGGACATTTCAAAAGTGATTCTTTCTTAATATAGATAAAACTATGTCATAACAGTTATGACTCAGAAAACTAGTACGTGAAACTAGAGCCTAACAAGTGTGTTGTTGAGTTTGATGTGGGGTTTCATGTTGTACAATAAGTTTCATAGTATAGGTTTAGGGGTTTAAAGGTTAAATATCTAGGTACGACCTCCCAAGGAACAACCAAGGATCCTTAATGAGGATCCTCAACCCTAACCCAAAGGCTTCCCCAAAGAAAAAAACCTGTCAAAAATTTCATGATCTACGAATGAGACCTACTGGGCGTAGATTCATCTACTCGTAGTGGAACCATTGCGTAGGTCAAGGGCCCAAGTTGTAGGTTGCAGAACTAAACCATGGATGTGGAATCACCCCAATCACGGTCTGTAGATTGGTGGACGTGGATTGCCCCTACAATTTGCCTAGTTTCAGTCAAGGTCAAGGGCAAAGTGGTAAATTCCTTTTAAGGTTAGTTAAGTTAAGGGACAATTATATTAATTATTTAGAGTTAGTTAAGGATTTTAAAGTCTTAAACACCCTTTTTAAATTCATTATTTCCCTAAAAACTCAAAATAGAACTACCCTCTCCAGATAATTTTCTCTCTAGAAACCACAATTGGAGAAGAAGAAGTAAAGGTTTGGAGCTCAAGATTTCATCTTTTCTCTTCAATTTTGTAGAGTTTCTCAATAGAAGTATGTTAATTTTGTCCCTTGGTTAGTTTTCACCAAAGGAGTCCCTCCAAATTATGATTTCAAAGTTTCCAAAATCCCTTAAAATGTAAGGTTTCAATCTAAGCATGGGTTCGATTTCAAAACTTTTTAAAAGGTTTATATATAACGAAATATGATGGAAGTGATGAATTAGTTGTGAATTATGGTGAATTTTCTCCATGAACCCATGATTCCCCCAAAATACTAAGTTATGAGTTTGTGATTTGGGTGGATTGATTATGGGATCATGTTTAATTACTTATATATTGGAATAGTTATTGAATTATGATATTTCTTTATCTAAGGTAGTATTATATATGTTTGGGTTGAGATTGATTCATAGACATGGAGGGCAATTTCATGCAGTTTAATGTATGACAATGATGTTATCTAAATGCTATATGATTTCAATAAATGTACTAAAATCATGTTTAGAATGCAATTTTGTTATTATTGCAAGTTTATTCTCAATAACACTCATGAATGATGATGATAGAATGTGAAGGGTTTCTTCAATGTATTGTACACTTTGGATTGGTAGGCTTAGACATCCTCTTCTTTGTAAATGAAAGTAATGTTGATTGATAGGCTTAGGCATCCTCTTCTTGTATAAATTAAAGTATTGATAATTTAATTACCTTGAATTGGTAGGCTTAGGCATCATCGTCTTGTGTTGAGAATGTACCTTGACTTAATTAACATGAACTGATAGGCCTATGACATTCCTTTTATAAACGACTAATGAAGTTGTCACGGACTCATTCAACACCCTGACATGGCTGACACTCAAGAACAATTGTTGGTCCAATAGTGAACTCTCATCTTGTATGACTACAAGCCGAAGACAAACTTAAGCATGCAAAAATTTAAAACTATATAAAATCAATAACTCAAATACAAAGTTATAACTTTAATGATTAACTTTAAATAAAATAATATAGTAAATTTGTCATAAAATTGGCAACTAAAGTATTTAAAACATTTAATAAAATAAATGAATAATACAGAATTCTTCACTAAACTGAGTATCTATGAAGCCTCTAACTAATGAAGATGGATGTTGGGACAACACCCACCCATGATATCCTGACTAACTGAAATGAAAATGAAATCCTCAGAAATCAAGGTGGATAACAATATTTAACTCTCAGATGTATCATCGAAGCTCCTATTGATGATCTTGAGTACTTGTGTTTACATCGTCAAAAATTGCAGGACAAATGGCTTAGTACATGGAATATACGAGCATGTAAGGGGAATTCTAAAGCATAACATAAGCTTGATACTTGATAAAAAAAATTGGAAGCATACCTCTTCTTAAACTCGAAACTCAAGGAATACTCAATAACACTCAACTACTCAACTTACTCAACTCAGCATACTCAAGGATAAGATAATCAACTTAGAGATTAAATATATATTACAAAGATATAGATTTCAAAGATATGATACTCGACTATGGATATTAAACTCAACATAAAGTAATAGCATCCATGCTATATAAAATAAAGGTTTATAAAATAGTAAAACCATCTTAGTTCGTTAAAGAAAATTTAATAACAAACTCAACTTTACTTATATAATAAAATTATATAGTTTATGTAGGAGATCTTGTAACCAACAATCACCACTATGAGCCGAAGTGGTGATACAACGTCTTGCCCACGCTGCTAGAATTGTCCTATACTTTGTTGTCACAAAGAACTACTTCACTTATTAGATCCATTAGCTTAACTTACATGATCATCTAAAAAGTATGAACCATTAACACCCATGATGGTTACATTATTTCCATGGAGACTTGAGTTAATATGAACTCTCAACCCCATGTGGGTGCTCAATACTACTCCCAAAATTTCCTTTAGCTCATGTGTTTTTAAAAGAACTTCTTCCATTTGGTTAAGATAATTGCTCAACATTTAACTCTAAAAAGGTCTCTTGGAATCAGTGTTCCTCTATTCTTATTAAAAACTCTTTTGGAACTCTTAGTTTCCTCTTAAATGTGAAAACATTTATAAACTCTTAAAGAATGCGTAGTTCTCTTATAGTTTTTGAGAAATGAACTCCACAGGGAACACTTAGTTCCTTTATATTATTTTGAAGGAAAATCTTAAACTCTTTACTCTTTACTTAACTTGAAACTTGAGTCTTAAAATGAAGTTAAAACGTTTAATAAAGACTCTTTAAATTTTAAGAACTTTGATTTGACTTACTACTTAACTTGTAAACTTAAATCTTAACTTTCCTTGAATTGAAGTATGGATTCAAGGTTCATGATCTCATGTTTATGGGTGATTTCATGATTTTGAACTTGGATACTTCATGCGGAATTCAAGTAATTTAAAGTGTTTAGAATAAAAAGGAATGAAGATCAGCCTTTATATATGAGTTCTGAACAATGGGACATTCGACATGAAAATGGATGTGCGGGTAGTAGACGGGCGGCGTTCTAAAATTCGCGTGGGAAGGGCCCAGACCTGGCTAAAATAACAAAGAACTGCAATATAGGCGAGGGGCAATGTAGGCTAGTAGCGCCCGTCATCCTCTTTGGCTTCATCTAAGGGGCGCCAGCGGCGAAACGATCTCCCTTACGGCAAGGAGTCGACAGATTTTATGAACTCATCGAAATTCGAAACAGCGAGCAAAGATTTATAAAATGAACTTAAAGAAGCCCTTATAAAGGGAACTTAAATCGTCTTCAGCAACTTTTAAGATAAGCTAATATGTTGTAACATAATGATATTTGACATGTTGATGAACTAACAGACAGCAACAGGTTCTCTATTGAAGCTGGATCATCCCTCGTACGGATTTATCGCTCTAAATGGTGAAATTCCGCAGCAACCAGAAAGAAAGTGTTTCAATACGCTCGACGAACATCTTGGTCATCA
>JAKWJA010001494.1:0-41130 GCA_027704765.1 Solanum habrochaites | reverse complement strand
GCCTCCGCGCCTCTGCCAGTTTTTTTCCAGACATAACAATCTGTTGCGTGTCAATAACGAACTAAACAGGTCGTTACATATATATACATACATATATATTCTATTATATATATATATTCTATTTATATATGTAATATATACTTAGATATATATATATATTATCCTGTATGTATGTATATATATATATATATACTATATATGTGTGTTGTGTGTGGTGTTCTATATTGTGTGGATAATATATATATGTGTCAGGCACGACGGACCGTCAGGGAGGACACAGGGGGTGCTTACTTCCATAAACCCTAAGAAAATCTGCAATTGGGTTACTGAAAATCGACTCGTCTCTGCACGTCCATTACGAATGGCAGGCACGGACCGTCGCAGGCTCGACGCCCGTCACATTAGGCCATCCACTGTAAAAACAAGGCCTCTGGACCCTTGGACGGAGCAGCAGGGAACGGAACCCGTCGCATGCGCGACGGCCCGTCACGGGCTAACGCAATCCCAGTTCGGGTCTGGATTTCTTTCAACACGTGTTAAGGGACGTTGTTTTTGACTATCCTGCTTTAATTATAAAGTTATAGGGGTTAATGTTAATAATTCGAATTACGTACTTGGGGGTTAAAAGATGTAACCTTAGTCGAATTAGTGGATTCTTGTGCATCTTTTAAAACTTAATTAATTATATATAATTAGTGTAAAAGAAAAGAGGTTTTGAATAAAGAACATAGAAAGAACAGCAAGAGAGAGAGAGAATCATCAAAAGATAGGACACGAAGAGTACAACAAGAAATTGATAATTTGCTTGCTTGTGATCACGATTCTTCTGTGGAGGTAGGTTTTGGTTTTTCTTTTTACAAAACAACTTTCGATAGTAAACTCTTAATAGCGAATGATATGTGTTGAGTATTATTATTACGAGGTCTTTCTATATGCCTTAATTGCGTGTATGCATGATGTGATCTTATATATATGATATGCAATGATTGTGATAAATACAAACACATGATGAAGCTATGTGACTCTTAAAATCTTGAAGAACCCTAATTCACTTGTTACTGCTGAGGCCTTGGTTATAAAAGAAGGCTTGATAAATTAGATAATGAGATTATGATGCCTTGTTTAAAGAAGGCTTGATTCACTGTAGGGGATCGTGTGCCAACGTTCCGGTACCAAGATGGAAATAGAGGATCGGGTGCCACGTTCCGGATACTCAATGATATAAATATATGGATCCGGAGTGTCACGTTCCTTCCTCCGACACCAGGATAGAATATGAGGATCGGAGTGTCCGGTCCGACACCAGATAAGTATATGGATCGGGTGCCACTCGCGGTACCACCAGAAGGCTAGAATATGAGGATCGCGAGTGTCACGTTCCCGACACAGGATAGTATATGGAATCGGGGTGCCAACGTTCCTGTACGAGAGTAGAATATGAGGATCCGGAGTGTCACGTTCCTGACACCAGGATAGAATATGAAGGGATTCGGGTGTCATTCCCGACAGCCCAGGATAGAATGAGGAGCGGAGTGTCACGTACCGACACGAGAGTGAATACTATAATGAATCTTGAAAGATACTAATATATTCAAATCTAAGAACATGTTTCCCAACGAGTATGATTGGATTGGCGTGAGTCCCTCATGATGTGCTGGTGTTTTAACCAAGGATTATGTAATTGTAATGGTTATGCATGCTAAGGATATTAGTTGATTTTAGGAGTGTTTACTTGTATACTACTGTTTCCTATTTTGACTGTGCCATGATACCTACCAGTACTTTGTGGTTGGTACTGACCCCTACTTTTAGTTTTCTCCTTTTGTTTATTTGTGGAGTTCACAACGTGCCCGTCATCTTCGACTCAGACAGATAGTTCAGCCAGTCTTCGTCACAACCGGATCTCAGGTGAGCTAAGTCTTCTAGCTTGGACTGGAGCTCTCCGTCCTCAGTCTTGATGACTTAAGTTTCGGCATAGACGTAGCTTTTTATTTGTTTTAGCTTCTGAAAACTCTTAGTTTAGTAATTTGATCATAGATTTTTCTTGTGGTGATGACTTCCAGATTTTGGGGAATTAATAGAAGTTGAATTTTAGAAGTTATTGATTGTCTTTTTATTTATGAAGTTTTAAGTCTTCCGCATTACGTTATGGTCGATGATTAAAGTGAAATGATAAGGTTTAGATTGGTTGGTTTCGCTCACAATAGGAGGGTCAAATGTGGGTGCAGTCCGCGTCTCGGTTTGGGTCGTGACAAACGTTGGTATCGAGCATTAGGTTCGTTGTGTCCCATCACACAGAACAGGTTCTAGTAGGGTCTTAACAGAACGGCAGGGGGACGCCTTTGACTTTTCTTTGAGAGCTGTAAGACTTTAGTAATTCCATTCTTTCATTCTTTTCTTGTCGTGCTATTACGTTGATCCAATTGGTATCTAGGTGATACAAATTGTATCTACCATCTTCACTCTATTTCGCAGATGGTATAGAAATAGGCAACGACTACCCAACATCAACATCAGCAAGATACAAGATGCATCTGAGTCCCGGCCAACTGGGGCTGTAGCTCGAAGTGCAACAGTGGCAATAGCCGCGGGAGAGGTTCGTGGGAGGACGGCTCTAGAGGGAGAGGACGACGGCCTCGCCTCTGGTGCTAGGGCGGTGACTCCTCCACCGACTGAGGAGGTATTAAGAGACGGGAGGATGGGGAGGAATGAACAAGTACAATAACGAGTAAATGGCCACCCCAACCTACCCCATAGATGATCAAGTCAATGGTGCTGCTTCGCTTTATCTTAGTGGGTGTGTGCTGATCGGGTCAGCACCCCAACGTTTTCCTGCACCAACACCCCTCCGTTTTCAGAGGTACGACATGCAGCCACTAGGGCCCTCGTATGGAATGCCTCATTGGACATCGGCCCACGTTTTCCTCCACTACTGACTACTGGGCCTTATAATGACAAAATGATCAGCTTAACTTTTAGTAAGTTTTTAAATTGAAACCTCCAGTCCTTCAAGGGTGCAGAATCTGGGATGCTACGATTTTCTGTTGGCTGTCATGAGCTACTACACAGATGGGTATAGTAGAACGGTTTGGGTGTTGAGTTCGTGATTACCAACCAGTTTCATCAAGGGAACGCCAAAATGTGTGGGCGGTCACATGTTGAGTGTCAACCAAAAAACAGAGGCTCCACCTATGATTGGGCCTCATTCTCTATCTTGTTTTATGGAGAAATATATTCCCCGGGACCTTGAGATATATGAAAAGTGGATGAGTTTCTTTAGCATAATCAAGGTAGATGTCTGTCAATCATAGAGGCTAATTTCGTGGCAGCTATCCAGGATATGCCACCCACAACATTTTTGCAGTCCACAAAGAATCGGATCCCGGTTGTGAAGGGGTTGATCAACTGTGCAAATTTTCATCACCCTTACAGTTAGCGGCTAACCGGCAAAATCCTTCCAAGAAGTGGTTAGTATTTCGTGGTTAGAGGTGGAAGGAGTGAACCAATGAATTCACCATGGCATCGGGACAGATTCAAAGAGTTTCCGAAAGGGAGTTTATTTTAATATGGTTTCTTACTACTACTCTAGAGTAACAGGGTTCCGTAGGTTACACTCATCCGACCCATTCATCTTCACTACAGACGGTAGTTGGGGGGTCCACCTCAGACCGGTCAACATTTCTTCTCTGAGAGACCCCATGCGTGAATCTAGAGAGTGTTTATGGATGTGGGGAGATGGGACTATTAGAGGGAATTGTCCAAAACAGAGCGAATAGACCCCCAATACTAGAGGTAGAGGTGGTCATGGGTAGAGGGCCGTTTTTCTGGAGAACGGAGGTGGTCCTAGGTAGTGTGGTTCACCAAAATGGCCGGGTAAGCGGGAACCGGGAGCCACTACATACAACATGGTAGGGACAACTACGACAAACAAAGTTCCATTGTTCTTCTTTCCCTGGAAGATAGGAGGCGGAAGACATCTGATGCTGTGCATCACCGGGTAATCTCTGGTTGTGGATTTGCATGGCTTCCTGTTACTGTTTGATCCTGGATCCACATTTTCTGTTTCTATTATCGTCCTCATTTGCGAATGGTCCTAAATTTACATTGGAATTACTTGATCCGCCTATTGCATGTTTCTTCGTGTACTCCGGTGGGTGGAGTCTTGGTAGTTGAAAAAGGATTAGGTCTTGTTTAGTTGAACTTGTGGGGAGTACACCTATGTAATTTTAGGTTTATCTTAGAGATGGTTGATTTTGGATGTAATTCGGGGTATACTTGGCTTTCTCCGCATTCCGCGATCTGGATTGTAAGGCTAAAACGGTTACTTAGCCAGACTGGACGATCCGTTAGGTGGGAGGGTGACTACACTTCCATCCTGGTGCGTGATCCGCTCCGTTTCTTCGTGCTAAAAATGGTTAAGTAAAGGGTGGTTAGCATTTCTTGGCACATCTCAAGGATTACAGCTACCCAAGTACCTTCGTTGAGTCGGTTTCGTGGTCCTTGAGTTTCTTGATGTCTTCCCGGCAATCTTCCGGGTATGCCCCCAAGATAGGTTATATTGACTTCTGTATTATGCTTGACCGTGGTCAGCGCCCCATTTTCTATACCCCCTTATAGAATGGCCCCGCGCAGTTTAAAAGTTAAAAAAGCCCAACTTCAGAGTTGTTTGAGCAAAGGCTTCATAGACCAAGTGCATCCCTTGGGGTGCTCCGGTTTTTTGTTTGTAAAGAAGAAGGATGGAGTTTGTCGGATAGTGCCTAGACTACCGGCAGTTGAACAAGGTGACTATAAAGAAAGTATCCTCTTCCTCGGCATTGGATGACTTGTTCGAGGTCAGTTATCACGGTGCTTGTGTCTTCTCTAAGATTGACTTGAGATCCGGTTATCATCAATTGCAAATACGGCAACGATGTGCCAAAGTACTGCTTTTAGAACCAGGTATTGGGCATTAACTAATTTGTAGTGATGTCCTTTTTGTCTGCTAATGCCCTGCTGCGTTCATTGGAGTTTATGAATGGGAATTTTTTTAAAAGCCATATTTGGATCTCTTTGTGATCCGTATTTATTGATGACACTGATATACTCTAAGTCGGAATGGAAACTGAGAGGCCATTGAGAATGGTATTAGGAAACATTAAGGGAGAACATTCGTTATGCCAAGTTCTCCAAGTGCAGTTTTTGGATATATCAGTTCCTTTCTTGGGGCAACGGGTTTCTAAGGATGGGGTGATTGTGGATCCCTCTAAGATCGAAGTAGGGAAAAATTGGGTAAGACCATACTAATAGTTCAGAAATCGGAGCTTTGTTTGGGTTTAGCTAGGCTACTAACACCGGCCGATTTGTCAAGTTATTCCTCGTCTAATTGCTTCCCAACTGACGAACTTGACTAAGCAAAATGTTCCATTGTATGTGTCGGCGATGAGTGTGAGGAAAGCTTTCATCAGAAGCTCAGAACTCCTGTTGACTAGCGTATGTCCGCCAATTCTCACACCGTGTGTTGCCAGTGATGTAGGGTGAAGGGGGTGACATGGGGTGGTCATTGTGTGCTATTGTGATGCATCCTAGTCGGGTTTTGGGTGCCAGCAGTGCTAATGCAGAGAAAGAATGTGATTGCTTATGCCATGTCCAAGACATTGAAAGTTGAACGTAACTATCCTCCACTCATGATTTTGGAATTGGCCTACCCGGTACGTAATTTGCACTAAAGCAAATTAGACACTAGTTTATTGATGGGGTTAAGTGTGAGGTCTATCCGGTCATCGTAGTCCTACAGTATTCTTCACTCATAGAGATTGAATGGGTGGAGACAGAGGAGATGGATGGAACTACTGAAGTGACTACTACATCACTATTTTTGTCACCATTCGGGGAAGCGAATGTTTTAGCGGGATGCTTTAAGGTAGAAAGAGGCGGTAAGCATGGGTTGTCTAGGCTCACTTTGCAAGCTTCTAGCCCCCCCAGTTGGCTAGAGAGTTCAATTCTGGCTAACGACCTTATGAGATTAGAAGTAAATGAGAAGGGGGAGTTTTTACGCTTGTGTGGAGGCAAAGATCTTCTTCCTTGATAAGATTAAGGGACCGTTTATGATGACAAATTGATCCGTATCCGATAAAAGTGTTGCAGGAGAGGCTAACGAGCGAAAATTGATGAGGAAGGTGTTTTAGATTAAGGGAAGGGTAAGTGTAACCCGTCGCTTAATGGTGATTGATCAACACTATTCTTACAGAGTTCATAGTTCAAAGGTATTCGAATACATCCTGTGCAACCAGATGTAAACCATGACCTAAAGCAACACTTTTGGTTGAGAAGAATGAAGCGTGATATGTGGATTTTATTGCCAATGTCCAAATTGTCCAACAAGTAAGTAATGACACACCGAGGCCCGGAGAACACTTCAGAGAATGCCCATTCCGGGAAAAAATGGAAATGGGAGAGAATTCGCAATGGACTTATTCGTGTTGGTCTTCCAAAGGACATTGGGCAAGTATTGAAAAAAAAACTCTAATTATTTGGGTGCTTGTGATAGGTTCTAAGTCTGCTCATTTCATTCCGGTTAGGGACTTACAAATGCAGAGAAGTTAGCCAAACTTTACTCTCAGAAGTTGTTCGATTGAATGGAGTTCCACGTATCCATCATATCAGCTGAGGTACGCAGTTTCCTTCTAAGTTTTTGGAGAAACCATTGCATTGCAGAATGGGTACAGTTTTGGACCTTAGTACCCGCGTTCCATCCCAGACCTGATGGTCAGTCTGAGCGCAACGATTCAAGTGTTGGAGATATGCTTCGTGTCTGATGTGATAGAACTTCGGTGGCCATTGGGAAATAGCTTCTACCCTTAGCGGATTTTTTCATCAATAAAGCTACCTCAAGCATTGATATGCTCCATTTGAAGCACTGTATGGTAGGGAGATGTAGGTCTCCCATTGGTCTTTGGTTGATGCTTTCGAGGTTTAACCATGGGGTACTGATCTTTTTTGAGGGATTCGATGGAGAAAGTGGCAGTGCCATTCCAGAAGCTTCTACGGCGCAAAGTAACAAAAGAAATGCTGATTGCGAAAGGTAGAGACTTAGAGTTCATGGAGGGTGAACAATCTTGTGAAAGTTTTTTTTTCCAGCACCAATGAAAAGGGGTGATGCGGTTTGGTAACAGAGGCAAGCTAAGCCCAAGAGTACATTGGTCCCTTTGACAGTACTTAAACAGTAGGGATGTGGCTTCTGAGTTATCTTGGCCTCCAGGCTGTCCGGAGTAACTCCGGTGTTCAAGTGGTCCGATGTTGAAAGATACCATGGGGAAATTGAAATACATTCTACCTTGGGATTTTCAGTTTTGCTTGAGTGAGAACTTAGTCTATGATGAGTGAGCCTTGTTGCGGTCTTTTAATTGAGAGAGTTCGCAATGTTGAGGTTAAAGAGAGATTGCATCCATCAATGTGCAATGGAAGAATCGACCGGTTTGAAGAAGCCACTTGGAGAGGAGGCATATGCGAAAAGATACCCACAGAATCTGTTTACAGATTCAGTATTCCTTTTCGCCCATGTTTTTTCCTTCTGTGATCGTTCGTGACGATACGATGGGTAAATTGGTATCTATGTAACGACCTGTTTAGTCGTTTTGAGCACTATTTTTATTCTGTACTGGAAAAACTGGCAGAGGCGCACAGTAGCCACACGGACCGTCAAGGCACGACGGACCGTCGTGGAGGGTTGGCGTTTCAAAACACTTAGAAAATCTGAAATTGGGTACTGAATCGACTCTCTAAACGTCATGACGTAAGCAGACGGATCCGTCGCGGCTCGTACGGCCCGGTCACAGGCATCCACTAAAAAACAAGTCTCCTCTGGACCTTGGGTGACGGGACAGCAGGACGGACCGTCGCATGCGCGATGGCCCGTCACGGGGCTAACGCAATCGCAATTCGGGTCGTATATTCTTACAAACTTTTTAAGGGACGTTTTGACTATTCCTGCTTTAAAAATTATAAAGTTAGAGGGTTAATGTTTAATAGGTCTAATTACCTACTTGGGAGTTAAAGAGTGTTAACCTTAGTTAATGTAGTGTGATTATTGTGCCATTCTTTTAAAACTTAATTATATAAATTATTAGGGTACAAGAAAGCGGGTTTGAATAAAGAAAATAGAAAGAACAGCAATAGAAAGGAATCGATCAAAAGAGAATGAAGATGACACACAAGAAATTGAGGAATTTGTCTTGCTTGATCACGATCTTCGTTGAGTAGTTAGGGGTTTGTTTCTTTTTACAACTTTCTAGTAACTCTAATAGCGAATGGATTTTGTTGAGGAGTATTATTAAGTCCTTCTATATGCTTAATTGCCGTGTATTCTATGTGAATCTTATATACTATATATGCATGATTGTGATAAAATAACATGATGAAGCTATTGAATCTTAAATCTTTGTAAGAACCCTAATTCACATTGTTAATTATGATGCCTTGGTATAAAAGAAGGCTTGATCGAATATATAATGAGATTTGATGATGCCTTGGTAATAAAAGAAGGCTTGAGAATTAGGGGATTGTGGGTCCATCGTTCCCGGTAACCAAGATGAATAGAGGGATCGGTTGCCACGTTCCGTACTATTGAGAATAGAAATAGAGGATCGTAGTGGTCACGTTCCACACCATGATAGATATGAAGGATCTGATTTCACGTTTCCGACACCATGATCGTATATTGATCGGGTGCCACGTTCCGGTAACCGAGGATAGAATTGATGATCGGAGTGTCATTCCGACACCGGATAGTTATGGATCGGGTGCGCACGTCCCGGTACAAGGATAGAATATGAGGATCGAGTGGTCATTCCGACACATGATAGAATATGAGGATCGATTGTCCACGTCCGACCCCCAGGATGAATGTAGGACGGAGTGTCACGGACCTACACGAGAGTGAATAATATAATGAATCTTGAAGATACTAATATACTCAATCTAAAGACCTGTTTCCCAGAACTAGTATGATGGGATGCGTGATTCCTCATTGATTTGCTGGTGTTGTAACCAAGGATTATGGTAATTGTAATGCTGCATGCTAAGGATATTAGTTGATTTTATGATGTTACCTTGATATATACTGTTTTCTAATTTTGATTGGCCGATGATACCTACTCAGTACTTGTTGTTGTTAACGACCCCCTACTTTTATGTTTTCCTTTTGTTTATTTGTGGAGTGCAAGCACACAGTGCTCGTCATCGTCGACTCATAACAGTAGTTCAAGCCATTCTCGTCACAACCCGATCTTCAGGGTGACTATGTTCTAGCTTGGACTGGATCTCCTTCCCATGTCTTGATCCTTAAGTTTCGGCATAGACTAGCTTTTATTTGTTTTAGCTTCTTTAAATACTCTTAGTTTAGTAATTTTTATCTAGATTTCTTGTGGTGATGACTTTCCAGATGTTTTGGGAATTAAATAGAGTTTATTTAGAAGTTTTGAATGTTGGTATTTATTGAGTTTAAGTCTCCGCATACTTTATGTCGATATTAAATTGAAATGAATAAGGGTTTAGATTGTTGGTTCGGCATCACAAGGAGGGGTTAAATGTGGGTGCCCAGTCGCGTCTTGCTTACTCAGCGGTTTTTGGTTAAATTACAAATTATATATATATATATAATATAGCCTTGTTCTGTTTTTCCTTCCCTTCCAATCAAGAACATACCATAGTAATAATAATAATAATGGGGTAATACTCACAGCAGTTGCTGTACCATCCCAATACGAACTCCACACTTTTTCTAGCATTTATTGAATATCCCTCTTTCAATTCAAATATTATACTAAAACTAGTAACCACAATCATGCTAATACATTCAAAATCCAACTCTAAAATTTGATTACCACCTGAATGGAACAACCATTTCATGACTGCTGTGCCGTTATGGTTCCTTGGCTAAACCCTATTTTCCCCTCTACACGAATATGTCTCCTCAATATTATATAACTAATTATAAGATGTGGTGAAGAGTGACCCCTATTACTTAAATATTAATTTCTTAAACCTTAACTAAATAAATTAGTAAAACGCCCCCCTATTTCATAATTATAATTATGAATCGTCCAAAACACCACTTAATCTATCAGAAAGTATTTTTCTAAACCGAAAAATTCTAGTGCCCAAACCGACTACACGGGTTACAGACACATGCCTTCGGATTTAAATCGATTGTTTTTAAAACAAATTTTTATAAGTCGCCTCTTTTTGTGTCCTTAATGAATGTATCCGCGCATCGATTAATGTATCTCACGCATCTATTAAGTATCATGTACAAAAGAATAATGTATCTTCCTCTTAACATTAATGTATCAGCGCTTATTTTAGTTATGATACGTAAATCAAATTATACTACATGTTTCTGATATGATAACATTATCCAAACACTAATGTGTCCATCTCAAACAATTACTATAATGTATTTTTTAAAAAATAAAGTGTTGTATTTGTTCAAATAAAATAACAGACAAATAATAATAATGTATCAAACACTATTTTTTTAGTTATAATCATAAATTCAATTTTATACTAGATGATCTTATACATAGGCACCGTACAAACCATACTCTTTGATCTCAAATCTAAAACTTATGGGTACACGTACTTATTTAATGATTCAGGTAAAATAATATCTACAATTCAATCGCAAGGATCTTCATGATCTCAACAAAACGAACATACATAAAAAAATAATATTATGCACTAATTTTTAATTATGATCGTAAATTAAATTATACTACATGTATCTGTTAACATAACATTTGCCAACATAATAATGCCTTGATCCAAACCTAAAAATTTTGGGCAACACTTTCTTATTTATTGTACCAAGTCAGAAATACCCACACTTATCAATTTAAATTGAAAGATCTTCAGATGTACTTCTCGAAAATTTTGATAATTTTTATCATAATTGAAAGAAAATTTTTTCAATGAACTAGGAGAATAATTTTGAAATTCAAAGTTTCCGTCAATTTTTGAAAAAAACAACCCAAAATTGAAGGATCTTCAATGACTGGAGAAGAATTTAATAATCTCTATGTTTTGATAATCTTGAATCCAAAAAGAAATCGTTTTTCCAAAACAATTCCATACAAGCCTTCATACTCATCCCAACTTTTCAAAATTTCCGATAATTTTTTTTATGAAACAAGCGAATGAATGAACAAGAAGAAGAAATTTAATTTTTTGATTTTTTGGATTGTTTACACGATAGATTTTGAATTCTTGATAATATTTTGAATGAAATAATATAACGTAATTTGTTTAATCTTAATTTAATGTTCAGTTTTCCCCCCCCACCTCTCCCCGCTTAATTAGGAACAAATGATACTAAGAATGTAATTGATTTTACAACTTTTTTTCCCTAATAAGTGCAACAAATTTTATACTAATGTATCAACAATAAATGTATCAGATGCCTTAATTATGTATCTAACATGGGTCAAAAAAATATGGGATTATGTACTAATAAAATAATGGGATAGGTGTAATTTAGGTTTACACTATGTTTTATGTACGTTATACTTTATTGTTTTGTTTTTCATTTTAACCCTAAACTATCAATAGGCCTAATTAAATTCCCAAAAGATGAAATATATTCATTATGTTTGTTTATTTTAATATAGATCATTTATTATCAACTCTCATGCTTTTTCAAAAAATATATATTTAGTCAAGATTTTTATTCCATAATTTATTAAAATGGTTTTCATGCTTAAATTAACCAATTTGGTTTAAGTTATTATTTTTAAAAAATGAGTCAAATTAATTCTAATTAATCTAGTTTTGCTAAAATTCTATTCACTTGTATTTTAGTTCAAATGCTTTATTTTGGTCCCTTTTCTTCAAAAAAAAAATAATCAAACATTGAAAAAATTGTTATATTTTTATGTTAAGTGATTTTCTTACAAAATTGTCCAAAATATTCAATTTAAGTTGTAGGATAACCACATGTTAGTGGGCGCTTCAAATGTATTAAAAACCTTCTTGAAGCGTAAATAAAAACCCCTTACCTATTTTTTCTAAATTTTAAAGACTTAATCTGTTAGAGTCTTTTTAAATTATAAGTTTTCTTAATTTCTTTAAGAAAATTAAGTAGCGACTCTTTCTAAGTATTTTTCTCAGATTGTTTTATACTTAAACATTTCAAAAAGTGATTTTTCTAAAGATAGTAAAATTACGACACAACAGATGTTTGTGGTCATTCGTGTTCAAAAACATCTAAGAAGAGTCTATTAGGTTGAGCTTATTCTCGTTTTCTTTGACACGAGGCTACAAGATGGTTGGTGGAATTGTCACTTCTTGGGAGGAGTTGAACGAAGCTTTATCGTAGAAACCCCCTAACCCCCCCCCCCCCCCCCAAAAGATGGTTAAACTTTGAATCCAAATAAAGTTTCAAATGAGTTGGAGGAAAAATCCTACATGAGACTTGGTTGTGGTTCAAGATATTTCTCTTGAAAATTCCAGCACATGGTGTTCCTGATATTGCTACTACAATACTTCTATTGCAACCTTGAGTAAGTCAATAATGATGTGGTTGATTAGTGTAACACCTTTAAATCTAGTTGTCCAATCTAGGGGCTAACTACAATGCATGAAGAAGAGAATTGGGCCTTGGCACCCTCCACTAGTGCCCACACGGGTCGTGAAGGACACCACAACTTTTGGTAGTGCCCATGAGGCCTAGGTAGTAACTAAGCAAGGATTCCCACCTCCCACGAGAGCCTAGATGGTTCATAGTGGTCACCACGGATCGTGGTGCCACTCGTGGTGGTGAGGTAGTAACTCTTATAAGTTGTTCAAAAGTTGGACCCTCCGCACGATCCAGTAGACGATTCATGGAGGCTGCGATGGTCCGTGGAAGGGGTTGTAGACAAGAGTTGGTTTTTAGAAGAAGAGGGGTGGCAACCTAGTTTGACGGTCCAAAGGTCCCATGCCATCACCAAGAACCTGAAGTCCACACGAGCGTGAGTCCCTCGGAATGATGGGCTTTTCATTAGACTTAGAGTTTAGGGTCCACTTCAAACGATCATTTCTTTTAGCTCAAAACGAATTAGGTGGCCCATGACTTATCAAATTAAAGGTGTCTGAGCCCTCTTCCAATGCCACCAAGTTTTCCCGATTTCCATATCGATGTAAAAAGTTATTCCCAAAATAGTGAAGCAATATCACACTGAATTTCTTCACGACCCGTTTGACAGGCCTTGGTGGTCATCACGACCCTGATGAGCTTCCATCGAGCCAATTCAGCAGTGATTAAGTCAGGGTTTATTGGATCGTTTCCCAATTGTTTTAGCTCAAAGCTATGTCATTTTTACCATACCTAGTACCCCTACATAAGTTATTTTAATTGCGAAACTCACCCATTCAAGTCATTATTTCCACAATCCAAAAGGAAACCAAAGATCTTCCTCTCCAAAATATTTATCTCTCTTGAAACTTGAAGAAGAAGAAAGGGATTCAAGCTTGGATTAGGGTCAAGCCTCAATTCCTTCATTGAAGTTAAGCTTTGGGCTTTGAGGTATGATAGTTTTCATCTAAGAATTACTTTCCTCCATGGAGTTCTCAAATCTCTCAATTTCAAAAGAAGGAATTCCCTAATTGAGTTAGGATTTTCATCAATTGTTATGGTTCTTTCAAAGTTGATTTAAGTGATTGAATTATGATCTTCTATGCATTAATTGATGAATTGCAATTCTTTTATGATGAATTCTCATGAACCCATGTAATCCCCATGTTTTCAAGTTATGAACTATGTATTATGGGATTTTCATCTTCAAGGAAGATTTTTATGAAATTGAGCATGTATTACTAGATTTACATGAATTTTTGATGAAATTCATGTCTAACCTATGTTATCTAAGAGTTGATAATTGAAAGTGGGTTTTCACCTCAAGGAGGTAAATTATGGGTTTATACATTGTTTATGAAATCTATGCAATTACTTAAGGGTACTCTGAGAGTAAATAACCAATGATAATGTTGTTGTTGTGTTGTTGAAAGGACAATATCATAAAACACATACTAGTATGATTGTGAAAGGACATTCTCACATAGTAAGGATTCTTAGGTTGAAAGGTTTTCTCACCTAATTGAATCTAAGATAAAATTGATCATGGATGGTGAAAGATTTTCTCGTATGGTCTAAAAGATCTATCCTAATGAACTAACTTGGGTTGATTGTCCAAGGACATATTTCCATGAGACATGAGTTAAGTCAAGACTTAGTAACTACTCAGTAGGATTAACGCTTAGCACCGAGTGGATATTGAATATGAGATGGAAACTCTTACATGGTAGAGTCCGGACTTCCAAAGTAAACTCTCACGTTGTAGAGGTCGTGTTTCCAAAGTAATCTCACGAGATGAAAGCCCTCACACAGTGGAGTTCAAGTTTCTAGTAACAATCACCTTATCTCATAACTATGTGCCCACATAGGTTGATTAACTAGTGGATCAACTTAAGCTAAGAAGTTATGGTTCTACCTTAGGCAAGTAGACCAACCCTTTCGGTGTGGGAGACACCGGGAGATCATGTTATATCTCACATGGTCTCTTGTCGGTTAAGGTTATTTCCCACAACAAGATTAATAAGGAACTAAGACATACTTCAAGAAGTATCTCGTAGTGTTCACAGGTTTTAAAGATAATGCTAGCGTGTATTGACTATGATGTTATGACTTATGTTTTCCAACTCTCTCATATGATGTTTTAGCTTGTTAAATTGCATGTCATGAAATGTCCATTTGGCATGTTTTTTAATGTTTTATGCATGACTATCATACTAGGTATATTGTTTTGCACTAACACATACTCTTACCTACATTTTTACAAAATATAGGATCTCATAGTCAGGGTCGTAGTTTCGTGGATAGGAGTTGATTGAGATTTTTTGAGTTTTGGTGAGTTCTTATGCTTCAAAAGACTGATTTTTATTGTATTCATTTTCTTTCATGTGTTTCTCTTTTGGACATTATATATAGGCTAGGCCCAATTCCATCTTTTGGACGTTATATATAGGCTAGGCCCAATTTCATTCGATTGTAATAGATGACTATGATGAGACAAAGTGTTTAGACTTCCGTTTTTCTTTACAAAACTTTTGACTTGAAATGTTATTTTACTCTTATTGTTCTATTTCTTATGTTATGAGGACTAAGCGGCTTTTATAGGGTCCTTCGGGGTTCTATACACCATGTTACATCTACAGGGTACCCTTGGATCGTGACAATCATTTTCTCCATGGAGGATTAATGAGACAACCACATGGTTGCAATGTTGTTTCTAGATTATATGATCATAGTTAACCGAGCATAGTATACTAGAGAAGACCATGTTTCTACTCAACAACTGTGTATGAGCAAAGAAAGATATGAGTAGAACACTCAGTGCAATGAAAATATAGCCAAAATGATGACCCAACTCAATCTTTTTGGCTAAACATGTCATAGGATAAAATCAGTGAATATGGTTGGAATAAGTAGTGGGCAATGCCCAAAAGGTTACAAGTTTGAGGTATTATGCCATAAATAAGTGAAATACTTGGGAAAGCTCCTTTGCTCTTTTGCTTTTTTTGAAGATCATGTTGAATCGCTCTCTCATACTCATACTACAACGATCGTCACCACGGATGAGGGCAGATTCCAATTTGCTTCATTATCTTACTCTTCGTCAGCAACTATTGCTCGAGACCTACCCTTGTGCGAGTGACTGACAAGGGAAAGCGATGGCTTAGGGAGGGAAGGTGAATTGCATACTTGGGTAATCACGTAATCATTACATAGTGTTAGTAAGCGCACAAACATAGCCAAGTTTGTGAGTGTGAGAACAATAATTCAAGCATTCACTTTATCGAAAATAGACTAACTTTTAACAAGTAAATTCACTTTATCGAAAAATAAAGTAACTCTATAAAAAGAAAAAAAAACTTTAGAGTTTTTATCGAGAAGCTTAACCGCCACCAAGATAGGGAATTGCTTCAGTAGAAAGGCAAAAAAGTGCACTCGAACATAAGGACTCACGCTATGTGTTTCAGGAAGTCTGCTTCTCTAGAAAGATTGTCTCTACAAACAAAGTATTGTGTCACATGTGTGCAAGTGACATATTCAGGCAAATCAAATATTATCATGTCACTTAACCATGATTGACCGAAAGAAACTTTTCTTCATTACACCTCCTTCATTCGACAACTATAAATAGGGATCCTCATCATTCAAAAAAATCACCCAAATTCTAACAAGAACTCAAAGAAAGCTCGTGGATCAAACACTGCAATTTTTTCTACAAGCGTTCAAGCACTGAAATTTTTTTTTGCAAGTTCTAGAGATCAAGAGAAAGATTCAAGATTAAGCTCAAAGACCCCTTGAATTCAGCAACAAATGAAGAACAAGTTCATCCAGATTAAAAATCAAGGTCAAAGACAATTAAATATTTGAAAACAAGATTCAACAAATTCATAGAAATTATACCACTCATATATTGAAATCAAATACCTGGGTTTTGTGATATATTTCAGTCTTGATTATTATATTTTTTAATCGAATTTTACCGTCTATACTTGCCGATATAAATTGGTCTTTTACATGATTTTTGAAGCACAACAGATTACTTTTCAATATTTCTTGTAACCACATGGTTCATATCATCTTATGAGAATCATGAGTAGCTACACTACATATTTTTAGGGTTTTGCCATTGACTTGATTGACATTTTAACAATCGCTTATAAATATTGAATTTTTCATCTTTGAGTTATTTAATTCTTCTTGGTTTGAATCAATTTATTTTTAGCCAACTGTCAAATATTATTAGTGGTTCGTTAATTGAACTTTAAAAAGATAACAATTGGGCACAATAAGTAGAACTTGTTTGTGAACCTTATTGGTAAAGGAAATTGATTCGCTAATAAGGATAGTAATATACCCTTTAGACTTGCTTAGTTCATACATACAGAATTTTCAAAGCACTTCATTATCATATGATGTAAACGTCAAAAGTAGTTGAGTAGTCTTAGAGTTTTTGGCAAGATGCTCAATAAGTAATGAAAATGCAACAAATGACTCAGGTAAATAAATATGACAAGTTTTATTGTTTTCTTAGTCAACTTTAGGATAATAAAAACTCAAGAATTATTTGTTTGTAGGAATAGTTGAAATAAGAATTCCAATTAGACTATCAATTTTACAAGTCCATGTGATTACAATATCTGAACTCCCGCGTAAACCTGTGTGTGCATTTGTACACAATTGCAAAACTACTGTAAAAGATTTATTAGGAGCTAAATGATCTCCTTTCACTAGTATATCTATCAACAATAAAATGAAAAAATAAATAAATGAACACCTTAAGAAATATCCCCTCATAAACTCCTGGCGATCCAACTAGTAATTATATTCAACAAAAATATAGACAATGTTTTCCATGACTCAAATTATTGTTGAGGAATTCTGCAAGGCATCCAAAATACGATGCTTAAACCATCTTTGAGCGGCCAAGTGTATTTGTCTTCTCTCAAAAATTTTACAGTTAGTTATTATGATTGGTGCCAAACTAATAAACAACCATGAGTTCAAGGAGCAGAAAAACTTTGAACTGCCTTCAAGCCAGCTTGTAAAACAAACACTTGAAAGACCCAAAAAAAAAAAGCAATAACCAGCAAGCAGCATACTATCAAAAACTCCCAAGTCAAACAAGTAAAATAACCAAAGCAATAAAATCCTCCTTACATGTTGTCAAAGCAGATGCATAGCATTGTAATGGAAATAAAGATTGTTTTCCTCATACAAACACTTCACAAAACAAATGGTTCACCGTGATGCTTCGAAACCTTTTGTGAATTCTTATGATGCTTTGTCCATTAGTTGGATTGGAGTCAAAATATTCGCCTTGCTTGTCTCAACAATACACCCATTCATTACCATTTCCTCCAGCATGAAGTGCGCTTTCTCAAGATGAAACATGATATCTAGCTCACACTATTGAATTTAGAAAATTAATTAATAAAACAGTAAGCAAAACATCCTTACTGACTTCCAAAAAATAATCAACTTAATTCATGACAAACTTACCACATTGCCAAAATGACGATCCATAGTTTCAACTAAGAGGTGAATGAATTCCAAAATAGCTAATTCATTCTGCCAAATGGAATAGGAGATAAATGATGAAAATGCAAACCAAAACAATAATCTTAACTAGCTATTATTGGACCTACATATCAACAAAGTTTTGACCCAATAATCCTCCCCCTGAAGGCCTGCTGTGCATGAACTCAAAATTCCAACCTAAACAGATTAATACAGGAATATAAAAGATTTTACTAACAAGACATAACGAGATGATGTTTTCTTCAGATGGTAACAAATTTTATATATTCAAAGCACAGCAGTTGTAATCACAGGGGCATGATCCAAAAAATATACAGCAAAAAAATTATTTCTTACAGAAATCCAAGAACATATAGTGTTAGCTTCTGAGTCTTTTGCAGAAGCAAGCAATTCAATTTTATCTTCTGAAAGGAATTAACTTTGACTTAAAAGTCATGAATCCCTAATTTTCATACAATTTACCATATGCATGCAAGGATCGAATTCCTCTACTTTTTCCGACTTGAAGGTCTTTTAATTTTATTCTAGCATGACAGCATTTCCTTGTATTGTTTGGCACAACCCAGTGTTTCCCTGCTAATGCTAGAGCTAGAAATATGTTCTAAGTTGTCGAGTATCACTATCAATTAAAGTCACAAGTCACCTAAGGTAATCTTGTATATATAATGTGTAATAGGCACCCTTCACATTTTTGAACGGGTAACTATTAAGTATATATGTGTATAAGTGGGTTAACAATATATGGGTTGTACTACAACCAAGTTTCAATTGTACTCCAGAAGGTATACTGATGATCTACCTCTATATTGACTCTAGAACATTAATAATACAATCAGCGTCATCTGAATATATCTGTTTAGACCAAAAACATAATAGCAGAACAGAATTCAGTTTGATCTTCTACATACTTTATATATTTTCAAAACATCTTGAAATCTTCTCCTACCAGATGGTCCACCGGATGCAAGCAAGGACAATTTTCCATCAACTTCTGTTCTTTGCCATGGATCCTACTTCCTACCAACTTTGTAAAGCTACTATAATCTTACCAGGCATGATCCAGGATATGCCTTTCAGGTTAAGAGCCAAGAACCACACAAAACAAGCTACTTTGTGTGGTATATCAGTTCTTTAAGTATGCTTCCAAGGCCAATTGTCAATCTGCTGATTAGACTGATTCATCATCCTATAATAAACAGAAAGGGAGAGAAGGGACACCCTTGTCTGATTCCTTTTTGAGTAGAGAAAAATCCCATTGGTCCTCTATGCACAATAACCAAGTATTTCATCATTGAAATACTAAATTTGATCCATCTTATCCACCTTCCTTAGGATAGGAATAAGGTAAGACCAATTGAGCTGATCAAATGTCTTCTCAAAGTCAAGGTTCACCACTTTTAACCCTCTAATCTAGCACTTCGTTTACTATCAAAGTTGCATCTGTTATTTGCTTGTGTTTTGTGAAGACGTTCTGATGTGTTGAAACAAGCTTGTCAATAATCCTCTTAAGTCATCCATCCAAAAGCTTAAACACAGTCTTATACATACTGCCGATGAAGCTAATTGGCCTTATAGTGTTTTAATTCCACAGCTCCTTTCCTTTTAAATATCAGTGCAATATAAGTTGGTATTGCATGATTTAACAGTATGGCAAGTCTGATGGAAATCTATGAGAGCTCCCACCACTTCTGGCTTGAAAAAAGTTCATGTTCTTTAAAACAAAATAGTGAAACCATCAGATCCTACGGCTTTGTCAAGAGCGTGGGACTAAATGCTGATGTGAACTTTCTCCTCACCAAAAGTTTTTTTCAAGCATATCTATATCATCGCCTGATAAGTTGAGCACATAATTCTAAAAAAAAAAAAAAAAAAAAAAAAGTTAGGCACATCTTCAAAATTGGCAGTAGGCCTCTAAGCTTTATTTTGAGTGTAAAGATTCTGGTAGTACCTCCTCCTTTATTTGCACTTTGTCTTCAATTATTTCCATCCCCCCGCCTTCAGTTTATCTATGTTGTCATATCTCCCATGAGAGTTGGCCATTGCTTGAAAATACTGTGTTTCTGTCTCCATCCTTAAGCCACAAACATCTGGACTTTTGCCTCCAAGAAATTGTTTCAACTTTGGCAAAATTCCTAACTTCTAACTTCAAAATTGTTGAAGCATGAAGCAGGACCCCAAATACTTTGATCCAAACATAAGCTGAAGGCTGGTTAGTTTACTTCGTACCCATAATCGAAGACCCCCAGTTTACGGTTAGCCTCCGGCCATTCCAAAACCATTCGCCATCCTTAACTGTAGCTGCCTCTTGTCTCGAGGGAAGTTCGAACACGAACTGACGGTGGGAAAAAGAAGTCATTTTCATGGGATTTTCTTTCAACAATACTTTCTCTTCATTCAGAGATATAGTCTCATAGCCATCAGTTAGGTAGATGTACTTGCCCTATTTCCACGGGTAGTACTAGGAAACTACCACCAATTAGGTTACTAATCTCCACCCATGCTGAAATCTCACAGAAAATAGGGATGGTGTAAGCATATCCATCACTTTCTGCTTCTACTTTTGTTTGGGAAGTTTCTTTGTCTCCCTTCACTTTAATTCTGGCCCAACTAGGACTATTCAAAACCGAACCAAAACCAATAAGCGAATCAAAAAAAAAAAAGTTATTGGTTTATCAGTATTGATTTTGCAGTTTACACTGGTTCTTAACGGGTTAACCGATAACCTAATAGTTGATTAATAGTTTCATTTATATTGGCTATCATGTCAAACAGATAAACTTCAAAAGTGAACCGAACCAACTGATATGCAGCCCTAACCCAATGCATATGATTCTTCATACTGGTTTTTTCTTTTGTTTCAATTCAACTACCACAAAACTACGAATTACTTTGGAAACCTTTTGGGACCATAACTTTAACATCCATAAGGGCCGAATCCATATGTAGTTTCTTTCCACAGGTTTTGGACTACATCTCACTCTGGGAGACCACCAATCAAGGAGTAGCTTCACATACTTCCAGCACCATTCACTTGTAAGGACATGTTCGACAATTTATCTTGTCAAAACTTCAATCAGGAAATAGAAATCGTTCATCTCATAAGTATTAACTTCATGTGCAGATTCCTACACAAAGGTGACCCATCTTCGGACGTCATTTAGAGGTGGAATGTCCTACAAAGACGCATGGAATCTACTAACATTAAATCTCCAAAGAAAATCCCTGCATATTAATTTGGAGCTACCAGAGATAATGATTCTGGAGTTTGATTGGCAATGTTTAGGTTTATGTAGTCATCCATTTGTTGGCCCTGACACTAACTACTTCATCAAGAAAGGGTTGGAGGGGTTGAAATTACAGCTTTCGTTTGTCTGTAGTGGACTGTTAGTGAAGCTCGATCCGAAATCCTTAAGGCACTCTTTTCCCGCCCGGCTTAACTGTAGAGGATGGTTTGTGATCGTGTGGCCGGGGATAGCAAGAATGCTGAGGGAGGCCGTCGAGGGGAGGGTAGTGCAAGACAGTACATCCTGCAGGGAAACTTTCTAGGTGGCCAGCGTAGGAGCGACAGACTCGCTGCCTCGGGGGGCGTAGTTAGAATATAAACAATCCACCTTATGACTTTAAGGCTCAAAGTGACTCTTCTAAGCAGATTTCGATGCTGAAATTGTCCTCCTAATGTCATCAGATTATAACCCTGGGTTAAAATAAATTTTACCATCCCCATATTGAATACAGACTAAGTTTCTGATCAATCACTGACGAATGATTGAGGATCAAACTGAATTTCCTACAGCGAAGTTGCCAGAAAAGTGGTCGTTGAGCTAGCAAAAAGGAGAGAAAGAAACCTCGATTATCGTGTGTGGGAGTATTTTTTATAGTCAACATCTATTTTTGAGTGGCCCATCTTAAAATAAAAACAAACAATTCCCAGATGAAGCTTAATAGCCAGTGGACATCTAGGGGAACATCTCGGTAATTAAAAAATGTTCTTGGCCTATATCAAAAGAACAAGACAAATACTGATCTGGACTGCACGACTTATACTCCATAGTTATCCTAGTCTTCTAGAGTTCTCCATAGTTGATAGAAGCATACCAAGTACCAGCAGTGTGGGAGGTAGGTTCACACATAAATTTAAGATATTTTTCTAACTATAGATATGGAAAATGAAGAAACTTTCAGGTCACAGAATTACGTCATGGTGGTAAACAAAAGACGCTTCCTGCATTGACATGACAGGATATTGTCATGAAAAGAGGGGGGGATCAACCAACACTAGTTCAAAACATAAAATACGAACAGAAATATGTTAAATCAGATGTAATTGAATGGTAAGCAAAGAGGGGTTAGCTAAATTGTAAATAAAAAAGCAGGAAGTATAACTTACTTCTTCATTATCAACTCCAACTAGGAAAAAGAGTGACGCATATCGCCTATAGACAATTTTGTAGGTACGATGCTCCACAAATGAACACTGTATTGAAATGCAGGATCAACAAGAAAGATTGGAACAGAATGAGAACATGTTATGCACATTCACAATAAAGAAAAAAAGAATTTTACACAGAAATAATAAGCTTAAAAAAAGTTACTAGTAAACTATTTTAAAGGGATCCGTCATGTAATTTCATTTCATTCTCTATTCTACAGAATTATTACAACATTTGAACATAGAAAAACTAAGAATTGAAAGAGCCATGAGAGTGCAAAATTGATAACCTGTTGTTCGTTGCGGGCAAGGCATTTGCGTACAATTTCACCCTCAAGGGCACGTCTTTCTTCAAGAGTAAGGTATTCGTAATACTGGGCAAGACGGGTTTGTCCTTGCTTATTCACCATTAGTATGAATCTGATCCCCATGATTACCTGATCCAATCTTCGATCTTCAATCTCCGGTCTTCAATGTTCAATCTTCTAATCGATTAGGTTTTCTCTTTAGGATTTAATTTAAAATATCCAATTTATGTACAATTTCTACTCCTTCACTTTAAATCACAAATATACCTAAAGTGAGTAAAAATTATTGTAAAAATTAGGTAAATCACATTGTGTAAGGGATCAATTATTTTTTATCTCTATTCTTTCACTATTTATCAAAAATTCTTTTTTATATTGATTTGGATAATTAATATTAAATAATGTTATTTAAATTAGAGCGAAGCATAAAAAAAAAGGAATTATATTTATCCCATGTTTCAAGCGGACGTTTAACAAATTTATTCATTCAATCGCAAACCTCTAACGATTTAGGGTAGTAAATTTTCAAATTGTGAAAAACCTTCACTTGTTTTCTTCGGACCAAAAACGTAACGTTTTGTGTAAAAAAATTGAAAACGCATATGTGCAGATTCCAAAATATATTTCTAGCTTGTTAAGACCATTCCTGAACATTGTTAAAGTGAATGTTATATACGAGCGAATACAACGTGATGAGATAGTGGTTGGAAAAAATATTTCATTCATGAATCTTATTTCAGCAATTGCGGCTGAGTTGGGTATTGATGAATCGAAAAAAAATATCGAGATTAGATATGTTGTTAAAGGTAATTCGTCTTCATTGTGTATTCGTATTGATATGGGGTTGAAATTGTACATAGAAATTAAGAAATATGAGGTGGAATTCGAAATCTATCCTCTATACATTGATACATTAGATAAATGTGTTGAAGAGATACTAAATTACGATGCAACAAAAGGTGCAATCGTGTGTGTTGAGGGTGGAAAAAAAAAGACGCACAGGCTCTAAGCACTGTTGAATCAAAAATTGGTATACATATTACATACCAGAAATAGAGGTGGAAAATTTTATATCAGATACCAATATTTCTGTTGTGGAAGAGAAGCAAATGTACAAGGATAATGCAACTCTAAAGGTGGTAACGGAAAATTACAAATAAAGAAAGGCTTCACTTTTAAAGTTAAAAAAACTGATAACAAAAGGTATATTATACAATTATATGATAATGTTCCTAATAATATATATTTTGTTTGTAATATGTTTACCATGATACACTAATATTACGTGTTACGTGTAGTTGTATGTAGAATTATCTTTTCATTTGATGTTTTTCTGGTTATTAATGTATAAATGAATAAAGGTCGAATGAAAATGTTTAAGAGAAATTTTGTGATTAATTTACATATAAAGTATCATGAATGTGATCCATTTAATTTATGCAAGTATCAGTTCTATCTTTGTAATTGAAATAAATGTATCGGCATGATTTTATTTTATTTGTTAGTATTAGTACAATCAACCTGATCAAATAACAAATATATGTTATGTAATTGCAACTACGTATTAGTTTTTTATTCAGATTATTCTAGTTGGAAATTGAAGGGCTCTGTTAGAAAGAATTCAGAGACATTCATAGTGAGATACTTTAATAGTGAACATACATGTCCATTGAGAAATATGGTATTAAGTAAGTACAAGCTACTGTTGGGTTTGTTATTGGTGTGACAACTTCAAAATTGGAGAATCATAAAAGAAAATATACTTTGAACGATATAATTGAGGATATTAGGGAAATGTATGGCGTTTAGATTTCTTATTAGTAAGCATGGTGGACTAAAGAGCATGCATTGGAAATTATAAGAGGTAAACCTGCTGATAGATATAGAAAATATGTCAAGATACATATATATGTTAGAAACTGTGTATCCAAATTCATATGTAAGGATGCATAAGTCTGAATACAACAAATTTATGTATCTTTTCATATCATTAAGGTCAATAAGAGAGGATTTGAGTTCTGTAGGCTAGTTGTTGTTGTTGATGCTTCACATCTTAGTGGAGCTTATCGAGGGACATTTGTATCTGCTAGTACACTCGAAGGAGCAGGTATGACATGTTGTTATGAATTTATTTATTTATTAACTTAATAGTAAGACGTTATTTAAACTATATTGTTTTGTGTTTCTATGTTAAGGTTGCACATTGCCTTTGGTGTACGAAATTGTTGACACGAAAATGATTGTTCATGGATGATATACCATGGTTTCACGGTATAATTAATACTTTTTCCTTAAGTTTAGTGTGTCCAAAAGCCTTTTTGTGCTAATTTTTATATAAGTTTCTCCTTATTTGCAGGAAATTTGTCCCAAGATGAATGCTGAGGTTTTTGACGAAAAAATGACAAAAGAAGAGACCACCTAACGGAGCTTGTTACGGTCCGTCATGCTTGTGATGGTCCGTTAGTTGTCCGCATAGTGCAGCTGGCTGAGGAAGATGAGGAAGTACGGACCAAGTGTGGGGGTTACGGAATGCGTTACGGACCTTCGTATCCATTTAACGGTTCGTCATGAAGTTCAGAGAGTCGCCCAGTAACCCTATCCAAGAGTTCAATGTTTTGGATGGATACCCTCGACGGACCTTTATCCCTGTGACGATCCTTCAACTGCCTTCGAGGGTGAGTGAAGATAGTATCAGAAGATAATTTTGCATCAGTATTGGGACGACGGAGTCCATGACGGTTCCGTCGTTGACCACGAAGATCCGTCGCGTTGTCCGTCGATCCATCTTGCGTTTTGACAGATGTCTCAGCAAATAGAGTCCTTATGTAATTAGTGTTTGTTTTTATTTTTTTATAAATAGTTTCGAAAAACTCGTTTTTGATGAGGTTAGACTCCGGATTATTTGGTTTAGGCCCTGGATTATTGGTTAGAAGACGCCTTGAATTATTTTTTAGACTTTTTGTTAGACCTTTGGTTCTCAAATATTTTCAATAATTAGATTGTTTTGTGATTTTTTGTTGATTAATCAAGCGAACTTTTCGGGATTTTCCTCTTTCTCATTGAAGTAGTCATGAATTCTTATATCATATTTGTGGAATATTGTGATGATGGACTTGGGTAACTAAACTCTATAACTCTATGTTTGGAACCATAGAGGCGAATTTAAGATGAGTAAATCTATCTAAAATAACAATCTAGAATAGTGTCCTTGCATGTAATTGATAATTCTTTTTTGCTTAGAATTCTTTTTAAGCTGGCCAACGTTAGAACTCTGTACTCGCTGTTTAATGCTGACTTGCCCGGACCAGGAGTAGATAATGGAAAAGAATTATCACATAAATTTATGTATACTATCTAAAGGCTAGTATTGATTGGTACGGGTTAATAACTTAAGTGAATATCTAATCCGATACTTTAATATGAGGTAAAGTACAGGGTTATATAGCAACACCAACGTAGCCGGCCAAGGTGCGGATTGAGATTTTTCAGTAGTGAGTCAAATGCCGGACCAAGGATTTAGAATACATAACTTATCACTTTGGCATGCAAGATACTATAAAAAAAAAAAAGCATTGTTATCGTTCGACTTACATTTATTAACCTGTCGGTAAACACTTAAACCCTAGTTTACTTTGATTAATTGTTAAACTCCAACATTCTAATCTGTTAGTTCTCCTCTCCTTTAATTTCGCTAGTTAGTTTTCATTATTTAGGAATAAAAAACCCTCTTTCTCAAATTCCATCATTTGCTTTCCAATTGAGTAATTACTGAACAATAGTAATATAGATTGAAGTCAAGTCTAAACTATTTTCCTTGTGGGACCGATCTCACCCTCATTAGTTTGGGTTATTTACTTGACAACGCCTCGCTTTACATTCTTATTTGAGAAGTAAGTTTGAGCGTATCAATGGACAATGTTCTTTCAACGTTTAAGAATAAAGATGTTGGTGAGTGGGAACAAGTGTGGTTGTATCTACAAATGAAACATAGAAAGGTTTAGTATAGTGTACCATTGTTTCCTCCTCTTTTCCTGGCATATGGCACCTCTGAGAAAATGTTTGTTCAAACTTTAGGAGAAGCAGGACCATTCTAAGTGATCTGTTTTACTCAATAGCAAAGACTTATAGAATAGAGGATTTTGAAAAATTGATGGCTAAATTGGATAAAATGGATGGAAGGGTATAAAAACATCTTTAAGATGTTGGTATGAAAGGTGGTCTAGGTTTCATGCAACAGTGAACCGGGAAAGAATGATGACTTCAAATATCTTTTAAATGTATCAATGTTTGCTTTTGTTTGGCCGCCACGACCCTATTATAGGCTTTCTGGAAAGAGCTAGAATTCATTTGAATTTTTGGAATTTGCCAAAAAAGAGAAATAACTTCTTTGAAAATGACCATTGGTGACGAAGCTTTGAAGAAATATTGGTTTAAATAAATTAAAAACGGCGTCAAAAAGTGCAAAATGAAGAACATTTTGGGTATTTCTTTATTAAATTATTGTTTCACCCAAATCAAAAAAAAATATGTTTAATATCTCTAATTTTAAATAATTGCAGGTTGTTGCATCTTCTAAGTTTATTTTTCAGTGTATAAAGGTGTGATAAGATACAGTATTTTTATCTTTTGAGGGAAAACTTGTCAATGTGGTAGATTTCCCAACATTACCGAGATAACCTTGCCCACATGCAATAAAACCGTTTTTAGAATAAAATATAACGATGTACACCCCCTACTACGACTGCTCTAATTTATTATAACACAATGTAGTAACAATTCTTATGCAGTATCAATGATCAATTCCAGACAAAAGTATGAACAACTCTGTACTTAATGTTTTGAAAGAAGTTGTCTTGCCACCACATACAAAAAGATGCCGGTAAACCAGAAAAAGAGAAATAAAAACAGATGAAAAGCTTAATAACAAATCTAATTGTTGTGGCGTGTTGACAGAAGGCCACAATATAGAACATGTAACCCCAATCTTTCAAAAGATGCTTGATGATTGTTTTTTTTTGGTTGTTGTTTTTTATGCTTAATGGTGTAACAATTTTTCTATGTTTCTGGATATTTTTAATTTGCTAATAAGATTTGAACTTTTTCATTTGAGTGATTATAACTTTAATATGAATATTACAAGATGAAAAAATGTGTCTTATACTAACTATATCTCGATTTTGATGTATTATATTAGGTGTAGTGATAATGATAACTTGTTAGAGTCTCCATTTTACATAAAACGGTAAAATATTATGGACTCTGATAACAAATTTTCGTTATCATATACAAAAAACATGGTAACCGATACTAATATCGATAGAGTTGGTCTATGATTCAACCTAGTGGAATGATACTAAATATATTAATTATTATTTGTCTCAATTATTGAAAGATGCACAAATTTATTTTGATAATAACGTGTATCATATAACTTACAATTCTATTTATATTGTGTATTGATGAATCATATATTATCAGATATTGTGATTTACTGAAAGACTACGACATGTTTAGTAAAATTATTTTGTTCAGTTTGTGTAACACTGTGGTAACTATGTATTATTATACTGTGTACAAAAGCTTATAGTGGTATCAACGTAATTGTGTGATTTTACACTTGTACAAAATAATTTCTAGCGAGTTATTGTTAATTCTATTATATATTTTGGAGACAAAAATTAAAATTGAAATACATTTCTTGTAAAAAAAAAATTCTTCAAATTAATAACTACTTAGTAAGATTGTGCTGGAAGGAGAAGTGACAATACAAAATACTAATTGACGTAAATTCAACATAATAGAAACCTAACTATTCTACATTAATCAATCCACCTTCTGCCTTTGTAGTGTAGACACTCTTTTGCCTTGTAGGATCGTCGGTATCGCTAACATATCCAGCTTGACTTTGTACGTACCATACTTCCATAACAGTGTTCCGTATCTGTTGCGAACATAGTCAATTTAAAAACTAACAGATGAAATTTTGATTTCGTCGCTCAAGTATTCTGCATAAGCAGCTACATACATTTCACGATCAGAGCAAAAAAATTAAGATACATTAAAAAAAGAAGTGAATGTGTAAGTAAATAAATTGATTTACAATACTAATAGACAATCGCTTTGTTGTTGCGTAATGTCTTGAGCATATTTCATCGCAAAGGACTGTCGTGGACCGAACGGTTAGCCAATTTCCTTGTCTTTGTACGCCTCCAATGATAACCAATTAATTCTTCTCGTTTTATCAAAGAAACCACTATCATGTAGAATATTTGGAAGCATTACAGACAACTGATTTATCTCTTCTGGAATGCACCCTTTTCCTTGATCTCACAGATGAGTCATACACTCGTATTAACCTATTTTTTAAAACAATCACAACCAACACCCAATGGAAATCTTTGCCACAATTATAAGGAATATAAACCTCATCAACTAGATGTCAAGGTAAAGAAGAAGGTATCAAAAATTCGTTTATGATGTTTTTTATAGACCTTTTATAACCAGATATAGCAACACCACAGTCAATATGTCATTGTCTAGTCAGAGAATCATTTGCGGGAGCACAATAATACCTCTTGTATATGATGTTGATATATGACTTAAACAAGTAATTGACCGTAGTGTATCTGTATTGATCCACCCTCTTGATTTTGACTCTTGCATAGATAGTAAAAATATTACATCTATTTGTTGTTTACAAAAAAACTTAATATATAATTTGCACACTATGAAAGATAGCAATAGATTGAAGGAAAGTAAATCAATTTGTAAGTTCATGTCTATATTATATGACAGATTTTAAAATTGTATCATAAACATAATTTGAATGCATAATGTATCTGATCTGTCCAACATATCATTGAAAGTGACATGGTATAAAACTAGTTCTTGTCAACAAGAAATGCGACAACAAAATTCATATAGTCAAAATCAAACTTAGCAAATTTGCCTCTATAATTATCCTCATTAGGTTTTCTATAAGAATTATTAAAGTCAAAATGAAAGTACTTTAATGAAAAATTGATTTTTTATAAATATACTTTAATAAAGGGATAATGCCCAAGTACCCCCTCAACCTATGCCTGAAATCTCAGAGGCACACTTATACTATACTAAGGTCCTATTATCCCCCTATTTTATTAATAATTTTTTACCCCTTTTCGACCAACGTGGCACTATCTTGTGGGTCCAACAATGGTTGACTTTTTTTTTCAAACTAGTGCACGTAGGCTAAAAAAGGGTAGAAAATTACTTATAAAATAAGTTCAGGGGGTTATTAGGACCTTAGTATAGTATAAGTGTGTCTCTGCAATTTCGGACATAGGTTGAGGGGGTACTTGTGCATTTTCCCTTTAATAAAAAAAAACTTACTTATTCGCATGTGTTTTGAGGAGTCCCTTTTGAATCCACTCTAAGAACTCTTGCATTAAACTTGACGATAGTTGAAATGTGATGCGATAATCATCAAATGGAGAGTATGGGTGGGTATGATCGTCTATTTTGTCCTTGTCCTTATCAGTTGATCCAAAAAATTTTACATAGGGAGACTGCAAAACCTTCGAAGGCATCCTGTTACGCTTAATCGAAGTTTTAGTATCAATATCATTGACAACCAGCTGGGTGGATAGCTGACTGTCTGATAAAAAACCATCACTCCAGGTAAGATGGAGTGGAATTACTGCACTCAATGGGTTCACATTAGTTTGTTGGTTTGGAAGTCCATGTGCAAGTGCATCTATCACTGCTTCAATTTCGGATGAGATGGAGACCGATGAGGTAGAATCCTGTGTGATATCTCATAAATAATAAAAATATTACAATTTATATAAAGAACTTATGCAACATCAAAAATTTAATTTAAATTGAAATTAGATGGAGGCAAATGTTGTCAAAATGTAGTAAATAATTTATAACACTATTGATGTCTCAACAACTACTGGATTTGAAAGATGTTTTTCGACTTCTTTTTAATTTTATCTGCACCATGATCCTAATAAAGAGAATATCATATGCTATACTATTTTTTTTTACTAAAATTATTAATGTATAACAAATTAAAAACTTAATACTTACCACCTTATTATCAGGAATATTCACATTCACTGAAGGCTTGTTTTGTTGTGTTGTGGATAGAAGCATAGTGAACTGTTCCATTGCATGTTCTTTACTGGATATATCATCCTTCATTGTTTGTAGAAAAATTAAAATATTTGTTAGTAATTAAATTTGTTAGTATATTAATGTATATTATGCAATCAGTGATACTTAAAATATCAGAATCTATTTCATAAATAAAAGTATATAAAACAGTCAAGATTAAAAGTATCATATCTAATTTTAATGTCGAAAATACAATCAATAATACACAAATAATGAAAGTGAATTCATAGATTAAAGTATCAATCATCCAAAAAGATATATTATTAAATTATTAAATAGAATAAAAAACATAGTAATGCATCTGATAATAATTTAAGTCTCATATACTTACGTACCTTTGTGACATCTTTAACAGAACTTTTTTGTTTTTCAACCTCCACGGAAGGTTCATCAACATCATTAACAGTTGAAAAATTCATTTGTATGGGTGAAGTGGTTTATTGATCAAAGTTAGCAGAACTGAATTGTGGACGAACATTGTCTTTAGCCACAAAATCATCCATCATTGTGGCGATGAAACTCCTCCCGTATCTTCGTATTTTGAAAAATAGTCAATATCACATAAAAATCAGAAACAATTCAAAATAGCACCTTCTCAGATTTGTTATCTCTCGCACCAACAACTTTCAATAATTCAAAATAATTTCTCTTCATTAGGGCCTCAAGAGTTTCAACTTTATTGTCAAAAGCTCCAAATTTCTAGTCAACCTAGAATCAAATTAAACATATAAAAAAAGTTATCAGTGAAAAAATAAATATTTTAAAAAATTGTTTACTTATATAAGACTTCATGAACATTTTCAAATCTTCAATTTCTCCACTGCCGAAATTTATTTTCTAGAGAATGTATTAGGAGAAACACCAACGCCAGATACATTATCATTTTTTTGTATGTAACTCTGGAGTTTGAAATGACTGATCTGATTATTTTTGTGGTTGTGAGAGTCTTGACAAATCATACTTATGTGGATGTACAACCTTTACTCTCCTGCAATGTGGTGGGATAGTTCCTGCAATAGAACCTCGTGCTGATCTCCTTAACAGATTCTCTGGAGGTTTTGTTGAGAAGTCTTCAAAATTAAGAACCTCCTCCGGATGCACATCATCACTATCTGAAATTGCTGAATCTGATTTAGTTAAAGGTACATAATTATGATATGGTAAATTAAGTGATGTTATTTCCTCGGAAGTTGGCTGATTGTGAGAACAGTCAATCTAAACAAAAAAAAATGAATTAATGATAAAAAATCAAATTAATAATGTATCACATATTTAAATAAATGAAGTAAAAATATTGTAATGTAGTAATTACCTCACAAATGATTTCCATAAACATTTCAAATTTGATCTTTAAACCCACAACTTGCCAATTGTGCATCCTCGGCATACCATTTTCTTCTTTGAAAAAAATATCATTTTTGTCATAGATGCACATTCATAAATCCAAACATTAAGTGCGTATGAAAATTCATCCAGACGATACATTTTCTTGGTGGATTTGTACTTTTTTCTAAAAGATTTCATTAACTTTTCAAAAACAACTTGTTCCCAAGGGTACTGTTCATAACTACCATCTTTCACCATGAAGAAGTCTTCAATTAAATTGGTGCATCACCAAGCGGGGAATACACAAGTGTATGAATAAAAAAAGAAGTCATCTGAAGGGCATCATCGTTGTTGTCCTAATCACCTAGCATAAAATATTCTACCAGGTGTTGTTTATTTACATTATAGGTAGTATCAAGAAAATATCTTTGCACTAACATAATGATTTTTGAATCGTATAAGTAAATGCTTGGACATTTACCTTTAATTTCAAAACTAGTCAATAATAGCAAAATCCCCGACTACTAAATTTCAACAAACAATTTCATTTGGAGTCGGACGAATGTGAATCTTAATCTGAATTTACCTGCTCCAATCTCTAACAAAATAAAACTTGTATGTAATCAGACCCTTGATAGTTGCCATCTGGGGATATTTAGGTCTGAGCAAATATGGTCTCTTTGAATAAATTTCCTACCTTGATTCTTTGTTGATGATTAACTTAACGGTCAGTATAATTGGTGTATGTTGTAGGTTGGACCAAAACTGTTAGCGCATTTCTTTTAAGATGTTTAATTAACATAACTCAGATTCTGCAATTAAATAAATATTATTATCAATCCTAACAGTAAAAGCAATTTCTATACTATTATCGATATATATAATGTTTTTGCATTAATTGATACTAAATAAACAAGAAGAATGGGTACACACAAAACATCAAATAATGGATAGTGATACTAAGTAAAACATACATGCCAATCTGAACTTAACAATAATAGGTAGATACATTAATGGTTCAGCAATAATATTAAATAACACACCAAAACATTTAAAACTTTAAATATCTATATTAGATACATTAATTTTCCTGTAAACAAATAGAACGGTACACAAATATACAATTTAATTAGTCGTTATTAAACAGACAAACTGATACTTAAAAAAGATATCTAAGATACATTAAAATTCATGTGAAAAACAATAAAGTATCACAAAAATCAATGTTCCTTGTGTGAAGTGAGGAAATAGTTAAACTTTCTGATTTTCGTTCACTTTTAGATAAAAATGTTCAGAAAAATTGAACAAAAAAGACCACCGAATGCCTCATATGATACTTAAACAATAATATAAATACATTGTTTTCATGCAATTTTATACTAATAACAACAAAACATCAAACTTAAACAGATATATTAGATACATTAATGTTCGTGTGCAACAAATAAAAGATACACAAACACGCAAATATTTCATTACTCGTTTATAAATAGACAAAAATAAACATATCAAACTGATACTTAAAAAAGTATCTACAATATCTTAATATTTATGTGCAAGACATATAAGTATCACAAAAATTAGTGTTCCACGAGTGCAATGAAAAATGGAAATAAATGATACTTAAATAAAAAAAAGGAATCATCAATCTAACGAAAAAGATATGAAAATCTGGATAGATAAGGATACAAATGTACATAACGTTAGTAGTGTTGGTTGAATAATCGGAGGTGCTGTCTTTCTACCCCATTTCTTTGGGGTTTTCTGGTCTTCCGAAGTTAATGCATGTTTGTTCTTTGTAGAAGTTCTCTTGCTAGAACTTCGATTTGTTATGACTATAGGTTCATGCGACAATTTAGAACTTAATTCTTTAAAAAAATTTATTTTGGAAATTTTTTTATAGATTTGTTAAAAAAGGAAAAATAGTAGATACGAAAAAGGGAAAAAAGGGAAGAAATCATAATGGAGAAGATGATAAACCTATTTTGGACTCTAATCCAGATGAATAGGGATAAGATTCTTTTGAATTTTAAATTTACTTTTAATTGTTAACCGAAAATTTTAGGCGAAAAAAATTTGGGCGAAAGTTTGGGAATGAAAAAGGTCTAGTTTTGAGTTCCAAATGTAAAAAAAGTCAGTTAAGTATCATTAGGTATACAAAAGGAATATTGAAATTTAATAAAAGAGTAGGAAGGTATTGGAAATAGGTAAAGTAAAGTTGTGTAGTTTAGTAATTTTTTCAAAATTATTTTTCTAATTCTTTTTGACTCTAATTATAATAATTAAAAAAAAAAAAAAAAAAAAAATTATAAATATAACAATGAAATTAGTGTAATAAAAAAAATACTCTTTTCATTTTTATTTGATTGTTCTATTTTCACTTGACTTAAAATTTAAAAAAGTAAAAAAGACATTTTAATTTTACAATCTTAAAACTGTTATAAATCCATTGTTTTATGTGGATGATCCATTATAGTTATCCAGCAATTAATTTGATTCATGTATAAGTGTTTCTAAGATGATAAGCTTCCAAGGTGAAAAGAACCTTAAGAGATAACTATGTATCTATTAATGTGGTGACCTTTGGGAGTGATATCTCAATACTATAAATTGAGATATCACTCACCATTTGTTAGACACTTGAATAAGAAGAAAATTCCTCTTCTTCTATCTACTTCTCTTTCCTTCTTCTCTTTATAATAATATTTTTATGAGTTTAATTTTATAACACGTTATCAGCACGAGACTCTAGCCAATTGAGAGTGAGTTTTAGTTTTTGATCTTGTTATGAGAATCAAGATATTATTTGGATAAAATCACGTATGTATTTTTTAAAATATTTTTATGATTTAGAATAGAATAGTATTCGGTCACTAATAATTACCAGGAACCAAAGACATATACTACTATTGGTTGAATATGACATGCTATACAAATTTCTTATATGGAAAAAAGGTATAAAGTTTTAATAGCGTGGGTTCGAATATTATTTTGATTGTTTTGAAAAGCTCAAAGGTTAAGTCATATTGTAATTTGGTTTGTTATGTCGTTAGTTAAGGGTAAGACGATGTATTCAAGTTTCATCGCACCAAAAGGGTAAGACATCAGGTTAATTCCAGATACACATAATGAAAAATATTTGAGGATAAGACGATAGATTCGAATTCTATTGCACCAAGAGGGTAAGACATCAATTTGATTTTTGATGCACCGTGATGATAATGTATTGGGTTCAAGTCCCATAAAATTATGGCCTAATGTGCCTTGTATGGATAAGGCATTGAGTTTGAGTCTCAATGCACCATAGTGGTGGTAAAATAATGCTTGAGGAAAAATAATATATTTTTGATGAAAAGTCTTGAAATTCATCATATTAATTTGATTTTATCCTTGAAAAAGGAATGTGAAGCAAAATGTGATAATTTGAAATCGTCTGTTGACTTGCTACATTAAAGCATATGAATGTGGTCGGTAGCAGTGAAAACAATTCGTTGAAAGATGACAAATAATAATGATATGAATAAGGGCACATGGAGGGACGAGATTGATAATAGTCATCATGGTGATAATATAAAGGACGAACCATATTGGGTTCTCTAAAGTCACTCAAAAGTGAAGGCAATTTTTTATTATCTTAAAAGATTGAAAGGTCAGTTTGGGAATGTGAATGTTCTCGATCAATAATTTGACAAGTTTATAAAATCCCCCATTGAAAGACATAGAAGATAAAAGGAGTGGTAAACTGATATTTCAAAGTGATGTGAGGTGTGTCATGGAAATGGAAAATAGGATGAATTTTCAAACCATGATAATGTGCTTATAATGAAAATTTATGAAGGACATATAAATGATTAGTTAAGTCCCTGAAAAGATGTGGCTTGTGATGAGTATCGTGAATGCTCGACCATTCTATAAGAGAATGGATCAAGATGTGAGGAAAATCATTATCGGGTTGGATGGTTGTATGTCAAAAATTCAATTATGAGGTTTAAAAAAATGATATATGCCACAACTCATCTCTACGAGAAGTTTGAGAGGAATAAATAAATTTATTTGACAAAAATGATCAATGATCGCGTACGTTTACACGTCATAAACATGATGGTTAATGTTATTGGTGAACTACCAAAAGGAAAAGGCAAAAGAAAAAGCAAAAAATCTGCCTATAAAGATGTGGTTCTGACTAAATAATATTGTTTGTGTGTGTGGCTGGATTAATAAAAAGTTGTTTCATTGGTTTGTACCTATTGGTACAACAAAAATAAAGCAAGAGAAACAGGTCATTGCTAGTAATAATTTTGACCATGGACAATAATAATATAATTTCCTCTTTGAAGGAGATGCTCACCATACGGCGGGTGTCATGCAATATGTGACAGTAACAAAAATGAGTAGGCACACAAAAATGAATAGCAAACTCTACCGAGTGGTTAGTATAAAAGATAATAATGGGATTGTAGTAAGTTTTAAAAGAAACTTTTAAAGTTTCGGATGAATTGAAAATAAATATTGAAACTATAAATCACTACAACCGAAAGAGGTTTATAAATATTTATGTAAAATATTACCCATTGTTTCCTTTTGTTTGATGAACACAAACATGGACATGTTGATGAAATCACATGTAAAAGTAAACTGTAAGTGTACTAAAATAAAGATTAATTGGCATGACCGGTTGACCATTCTGGTTTAAATGTGATGCAAATGTAATTGAGAATTCATGTGGATTATATGATGAACAAATAAAAGATTCTTTAAAAATTCTCTTGTGTTAATTGTTCTCTTGATAAAATGATCATTGTACCAGGTAAGGTTGGAACTGTAATATCCAGAAGTTTTTGGAACATATAAAAAGGTGAATATGGGCTCATTCACCTGCCATGTAAATCATTTGCAACTATATGATAGATGCATCTATGGGATGATCACATGTGCATTGGTGTCAACTATAAATTGGTGTTTGTAAGGTTGTTTGCTCAATTGTTAAATTAAGAGCACAATTCCAACTATGAAATTATACTGATAATGTTGGTTGGTTAAGCGAAAATTGTATGCCTCCAATTATAGTTAAATCATGGGTATGAGAGCAAAACTCTCAAATAATATTTAGTATGTATTAAATGTATTTAACATGTAGAAACACATGTATGCATCAAGCCAACAAGGTTTTCCCATTAAAATTGGTTCAGGTCAGGAACCATATAATTTTCATCTAAAATATTAAATATGCGGTTATGATTAAAATTGCTCCACCACACACAGATTAATTCTCAAATAAGGTTGGGATGAATGTTAGATTTTCTAACATTAAGGGGAGAGATGATTGACAACTGAAAATTATTTTATGAGGTTAAGTATGAATTATCTGGGTCCTCATTAAATAAATATGTGAACTTAAAGTTCAAGTGATAATTCATTTGCATGATGTTGCAAATCAATAGCCAGATAAATGTACTGACCCTATGATATAATTCAACTGCAAATGCTCCAATATAAATTTCTTGAAGGACGGAGTCTATAATATGCCGAAATCGTAATAGATTAATCAGTTTCAAATATAAAATTCTCGAAGAAGAAAGAATCAAAATTGAGTCAATGGTATATTGAGTTGAGAAGAAAAAATAAATAAAAGTAATTTATTAAATTATAATTTTAATTCATTATTTAATAGAGCATAAAAGTATTAGAACAAAGTAAATTGACCTTAATTATGCAAAGGTACAAAATATCCAAATATCTTTTCTCAAAGGGAAAATGCACAAGTACCTCCTCAACCTATGCCCGAAATCTCAGAAACACACTGTAACGACCTGTTTAGTAGTTTTGAGCAGCAGATTTATTTCTGGAAAAACTGACTGAGACGACGGATCCCACGACGGACCGTCATGAGCACGACGGACCGTCGAGGGGGTCTCGTTCCAAAACACTTAGATTTCTGAAATTTGGGTACAGAAATCGACTCTTCTGAACTTCGTGACGAAACATGGCAGGACGGACGTGTGGGAGGCGGACCGGCGTGGGCACGGACGGACCGTCAAGACTCATTCAGGGAATGGAGGTCTCTAACTTTGTGACGGAAGGACAAAGCAGCAGGACGGGACCGTCGCAGGCACGACGGGCCTCACAGACTGCGTATCCAAGCGGGGTCGAATTTCTGTTAAATATTTTAAGGGGCGTTTTGGACTATTCCTGCTATAATTATAAATTTGGTGGGTTAATGTTAATAACTTAACTACTTGAGGGTTAAAGGAGATAACCTTGAATTAATTAATGGGTTGATTTATCATCTTTTATACTTAATTATATGCTAATTAGGGTAAAAGAAAAGGGGTTTGAATAAGAAAAATAGAAAGAACAAGAGAGGGAGATCGATCGATCGAGAGAGAAGAACGGAGAGGAAAACGAAAAGGCTTGGAAAGTAGATTGCTTGATCACCATTCTTCAGTGGAGGTAGGTTATGGTTTTTATGCTTTTCATAGTAAACTCTTAATAGCGAATGATATTTATTGGGTAGTATCGTAAAACCCTTCTATATGCTTAATTGTGTGTTTGCATGATGTGATGATATAATTATGATGAAATAAGCATGATGAAGCTATTGAATCCTAAATCTTGAAAACTCTTGTTGGATGATGATGCCTTGGTATAAAGAAGGCTTGATGAACTAAAGTTAATGAGATTGATGATTGCCTTAGTATCTAGAAGGCTTGATGAACTTAAAGTAAATGACGATTGATGATGGCTTGGTAATAAAAGAAGGATTGAGCTAATTAAAGATGAGATTAGTGGAGCGGGTGCACGAACCGGACAAGTTAGCCTAGTGGATCGGGTGTGCACGAACGAACGTAGAATTAGGAGATAGGGTTCATGAACCGACAAGTTAGATAGAATAGGGGATCGGGGATGTCCAAACCTGACAAGTAGAATTAGAGATCGGTTGTCACAAAAGACACGTAGAATTAGGGGATCGGTGTCACGAAAACCGCACGTAGAAGTAGGGGATCGGGTGTCACATTCAGACAAATAGTAGTAGGGCGAGCGGAGTGTCACGTGCCGACCACAAGAGGATAAGATAATGAATTCTTGAAATTATGTAATAATTCGAATGAAAAAAAGACCCTATTCCCAAATGAGTATGATAGGAGGCTGAGTCCTCAGAGTGCACTTGACGTATTATCCAAGACTTGTACATGTTGATTGCACAGATGAATTATTGTAGTTGATTATGATATGATCTTATATATAATCTTTTCATGTGAGTTGGCACGATGATACCTACTCAGTACTTGTGCCTTGTTCTGACCCCTACTTGTATTTTTTTTCTTGATTTAAATTGTGGAGTGCAGCAAAAAGTGCCGGCGTCATTCAATCAACGCAACCTAGCCAGTCTTCTTTACATCGGAATTTCAGGGTGAGCTAATGCTGCTAGCTTGGCCTGGATCTTCTCTTAGTGTGCTGCCTTGAATTCTGGCATGGACGAGCTTTTACGTATTTTAGCTTTTCGATAATCTGAGATTAGTAATTTGAGGTAGATTGTTCGGTGATGAGACTTCCAAATTTTTGGGGATAATATAAGTGTTTGAGCTTTTTAGAAGTATTTGATTTATTTGGTAATGCGTTCTTAAGTCTTCCGCAATGTATTTAGTTCATTATGGTTAAACGTTGGGGTTTAGATTGGTTGGTTCGCTCACATAGGAGGATAAATGTGGGTGCCACTCACGACGCGATTTAAGTCGTGACACACACTTATACTATACTAAGGTCTTATTACCCCCTGAACTTATTTTATAAGTAATTTTCTACCCCTTTTTTGCCTAAGTGACACTAGGGTGAAAAAAAAGTCAACCACTGTTGGGCTTACAAGATAGTGCCACGTAGGCCAAAAAGGGTAAAGAAATTATTAATAAAATAAGTTCAGGGGGGAGGGTAATAGGACCTTAGTATAGTATAAGTGTGCCTCTGAGATTTCGGACATTGGTTGATGGGGTACTTGTACATTATCCCTTTCTTAGATGCTAAGTCTATTTTAAATTGTGAAATTTAATGTGGATTCCATATTTTCGAGTCACTAGTATTTGTGTGCCAGTGTGTTGCACGGATTAAATATCATAATTTTTTAAATTAATTGTGATATAACTTATACAAGATCTAAAATATAACTTCTTAATTTGGTTGATTATAATGATAATAATTAATTAAAATACAGTTATAGTTATAACTAGGGTAATTCATGGTTATGGTTAAAAAAAACTAAACTGCAATCTGTATCAAACCGATTAAAAATTTGATATTTGATTTGATTTGGTTTTTAGATTTTGAAAATCGATACTATTTGGTTTGATTTTGGTTCTACTAAAAAATAACTGCAAAAATAATCAAACCAAACCGATAAATTAGATATATACATTTTATAATTATTTATATATTATTTATGAATAAATATAAATATCTTGTTAAATTTTAAGTAATTTAAGTTTTTTGACTTTTACAATTTTCTTCAGCTAACACTTAAATTTTAGTTCTAATTACAAGTCTAAGTCCAATTCCATCAAAATTTATTAACCAACTCTTTCTAAGTAGTCACAACACTTCTCTTCATTTAAGAAGTTTCGTGTTTGTAATGATACTCTACTATTGCTAATTGATTATGGAATCAATAATCAGCTTTTATGTGAATTTGTTTATGTACTAGATATTTTTAAGCACTAGATATTGTCCTCAAAAAATTATTACTTTCAAATCGAAAAACAAACCAGAAAAATCGAATCAAACTGTCCAAAACCAAA
>JAKWJA010001493.1:0-51270 GCA_027704765.1 Solanum habrochaites | reverse complement strand
GCTCTTGAGCGAACCCAGGCCAGACTCCAGAGAGGTTATGGATGTGGGGAGACTGGGACATATTAGAAGGAATTGTACAAAACAGAGTTATAGACCCCAATGGCTAGAGGCGAGGTGAGGTGGTATGGTAGAGCGTCGTATTCTGAGGGCGGGTGGTCGAGGTAATGGTGGTCACCAAAACGGCAGGGATGATGGTGCAAACGGAGCCACTACATCACAACATGGTAGGGGAAACGGACAAACAAACGAAAGGGCCCATTGTTATGATTTCCCTGGGAGATCGGCGGCGGAGAAATCTGATGCTTCATCACAGGTAATCTTCTGGTTTGTGATTGCATGGCCTTCTATTGTTGACCATGGATCCACATTTTCATGTTTATCTTCCTCATTGCTAATGGTCTAAATTAACATTGTGAATTAATTGATACGCCTATTCGTGCTGTTATACTACGGTGGCGTGGGAGTATTGTGGTAGTTGAAAAGGGTATATTGGTATGTTGGTGAACTTACACAACTGTGGGGAGTAAACCTATGTAGATTGGTTATCTTAGAGAGGGTTGATTTGTGATGTAATTAGGGTATGACTGGGCTTTTCCGCATTCGCGATCTTGGATTGTAATGTTAAAACGGTGACGTAGCCAAGCCTGGACAGACCGTTTAGTGTGGGGGCGTGAATACACTTCCAATCCGAAGTGCGTATCATCTACTTTCTTCGTGATAAGAAAATGTGTTAGTTAAGTAAAGGGGTTTATGCTTTTCTTGGCACATCCAAGGATGACATACCCAAGAGTACCTCCCAAAGTGACCGCTACGGTTTCGGTGGTCGTGAGTTTCTGAGTATCCCTGCAGATCTCCGGGTATGCCCCCAGATAGGGATATTGACTTGTGTATTGATACTGGAACACGGTACCACGCCCCATTTCTTATACCCACTTACAGAATGGCCCCGCGGAGTAGTAGGAGAATTTTACAAGCCCAACTTAGAATTGTTGAGCAAAGGCGTATTAGACCAAGTGATCTCCTTGGGGTGACTCCGTTTTGTTTGTAAAGAAGAAAGATTAGATAGGGCGAGTTTGGATGTGCATTAGACTACCGGCAGTTGAACAAGGTGACTGTAAAGAACAAGATCCTTTCCTGCCATTGATGACTTGTTCGATCAGGTACAAAGGCAGCATGTGTCTTCTTAAGATTGACTTGAGATCCAGTTATCATCAATTGAAAATACGGGCACCGGATTGTGCCAAAGACTTCTTTTAGAACCAGGTATGGGCATTACGCATTTGCTAGGATGTTTTTGGTCTTACCAAATGCCCATGCGCTTCATGAGTTTGATGGAACGGGATTTTTAAAGCCCAGATTTGGAGCGCTTGGTGATCGTATTATGTGATATACGATATACTCCAAAGTAAGAGGACATGAGGAGCATTTGAGGGAATGGGTATGGAAATGTCTGAGTTGAGGGAGAAAAAGGCTTTATGCAAAGTTCTCTAAGTGTGAGGTTTTGGCTAGATGCAGTGATCCTTAGTGTGGGCACGCTGGTTTCTAAAGATGGAGTGATGGTGGATCCTTCTTAAGATCGAAGTAGTGAAAGAATTGGGTAAGACCTACTAATGTGTCAGAAATAAGGAGCTCTTGTGGGTTTAGAGGCTTACTACCGGCAGATTTACTTTGTCAAGGGGTTCTTTCTATTGCTTCACAAACGCACGAACTGACTAAGCAAAATGTTCCATTGTTATGGTTCGGAGAGTGTGAGGAACGCTTTCAGAAGCTCAGAGCTGTTGACTACTGCACCAATTTACCTTGCCAGTATGGGAAGTAAGAATTCAATTGTTATTGTGACGCCCTCCTATTCGGGTTTGGGTGCAGTGCTCATGCAAGTGAGAAGAAGTGTGCCGTAGGCCTCAAGACAATTAAAAGTGCATGAACGTAAACTATCCAACTCATGAGTTGGAAAATGGCGCGGTAGTGTTGCACTTAAGCAATGGAGACACTATTGAATGGGGTGTAAGTGGGAGGTGGTCCTATACGATCATCGTAGTCTTACAATATGTCTTCACTCAGAGAGATTTGAATTGAGACACGAGGAGATTGGATGGAACTACTGAAGCGCTACGACATCCCTATTTGTATCATCCGGGGAAGGACAAATGTTGTAGCGGGGAGACTTTAAGCCAGAAAGGCGGGAAGCATGGGACTCTAGCCATCACTTGAAAGCTTCTACACGTCCATTAGCTAGGGAGGTTCAAATTCTGGCTAACGACCTTGAGAGAAGAAGTAATGAGAAGGGAGGATTTTTAGCTTGTGTGAGGCAAGATATTCCTTCCTTGATAAGATTAAGGGAAAGCAGTTAATGATGTGAAAAATAATCCGGATCCGAGATTAAAAGTGTTGCAAGGAGAGGAAAAGAAGCGACAATCGGATGAGGAAGGTGTTTTGAGGATTAAGGGAAGGGTATGGGTACCCCGCGGTTCGTTGATTTGATAACACGGTATTCTGAAAGAGGCTCAATAGTTTCAAGGTATTCGATAACTCCGGCGCAACAGATGTACCGTGACCCCTAAACAACACTTTTTTGGTGGGAAGAATGAAGCGTGGTATTGTGAATTTTATTTGTCAAAATGTCCAAAAAATGTCAACAATAAAGTTATGAACACCGAGGCCCGGAGGAACACTTCAGAGGAATGCCCACTTCCGGAATGGAAATGGGAGAGAATTGCAATGGACTTCGTGGTTGGTCTTCACAAAGACATGGGCAAGTTCGACTCCATTTGGGGTGATGTTGGACAGATTAACTAAGTATGGCCCATTCATTCGATATTAAGGTGATTACAATGCAGAGAAGTTAGCAAAAACTTACATCTCACGAAGTTGTTCGATGCATGAGTTCCATATCCATTCAATCGGATGAGGTACGCAGTTTACTTCTAGTTTTGGGAAAACATTGCATGCGGAATTGGCGGTACTAGGTTGGATCTTAGTACTGCGTTCAATCCTCAGACGCATGGTCAGTACGAGATGCGAACGATTTTCAAGTGTTGGCGGATATGATTCGTGCAGTGTGTGATAGAACGGTGGCATGGCGATAGCTGTATTACCCTTAGCGGAGTTTAATACAATAATAGCTACCACTCAAGCATGAATGACCCATTTGAAGCATTGTATGGTAGGAGAGTAGGTCTCCCATGGTTGGGTTGATGCATTCGAGGTTAGACCTTGGGGTACTGGACTGTTGAGAGACTCGTTTAGAAAAAGGTGAAATCCATTCAAGAGAAGCTTCTAGCGGCCAAAGTAGACAAAAAAGAATATGCAGATCGAAAGGTAGAGACTTGAGTTCATGGAGGGTGACAAGTCTGTTGAAAGTTTCGCCCCAATGAAAGGGGTGATCGGTTGGTAAAAAGAGGCAAGCTAAGCCCAAGGTACATGGTCATTTGACGTATTAAGCGAGTAGGGGAGGGGCTATGAGTTAGCTTTGCCCTCCAGGGCAGTCCGGAGTGCATCCGGTGTTTCATGTGGCGATGTTGAAAGGATTACCATGGGGATGGAAATACATATCCGTTGGGATTCCAGTTTTGCTTGATGAGAATTGTCTTATGAGGAGGAGCCTGATTGCTATTCTAGATAGAGAAGTTCGCAAGTTGAGGTCAATAGAGATTGCATCATCAAGGTGCAATGGAAGAATTAGACCGGTTTGAAGAAGCCAATTGCGAGAGAAGGAGGCCGATATCGGAAAGATGACCCAAATCTCGTTTACAGATTCAGGATTCCTTTTCCCCTTATTTTCATTCTTGTGATCGTTCGGGGATGAACGATGGGTGTAGTTTAAAGTGGTATCTATTGTAACGACCTGTTTCGTCGTGTTGCGCACAGATTTTATTCTGGAAAAACTGACAGAGTGGTGGGACGGAGGCCACCCGACGGACCGTCAAGGGAACACGGACCGTCGTGGGAGGTGTCCGTTCAAAACACTAGGAAAATCTGAAATTGGGTATGAAAATCGACTCTCTGACCGTCACGACCGAAAATGGCAGGAAAGGACAGTCCAGGAGTGAGGACCGTCATAGAGTCTTTGATGGGTTGGAAATGCCTCTGACGGGTTGCGAGGGACATTCAGGACGGACCGTCGCAGGCGCGACGGCACGTCACGGGCTACGCAATCCCAGTTCGGGTCGGATCTTTACACGTTTTTAAGGGGACATTTTGACTATTCCTGCCTGTAATATAAAGTTAGCGGGTTAATGTTAATAAGTCTAATTACTTGGGGGTTAAAGAGGAACCTTAAATTAATTAGTGGGTTATTAATTGCCATCTCATCTTAATTACATAATAATTAGGTTAAAAGAAAGAGGGTTGATAAGGAAAAATGAGAAAGAAACAAAGACAAGAAAGACAAGAGAAAAAGAGAGGGGAACGAGTATAGAGAGAAGAGAGGAACGACAGAGGACACAGAAATTGAGGAATTGCTGCTGATAACGATTCTTGCGGTGGAGGTAGGTTCTGGGTTCTTTACACATTCGTAGTAAACTCTTAATAGCGAATGATATGTGTTGGAGTTAGTATTTAGAGTCTTCTTTGCTTCATTGTGTGTATGCATGATGTGATTTCATATATATGATTGTGATGAAACAAGATGCTGAAGCTATTGAATCCGAAATCTTGACTATAAACTAATCTCTTGTTATGTGATGATGCCTTGTATAAAAGACGGCTTGATGAACTAAAGTGATGAGAGATGATGACTTGGATAAAAGAAGGCTTGATGAATTAACTAGAATGAATTAGTGGATCGAGTGTCACGTGACAGACACATAGAATTAGTGGGACGGGTGTCCGAACGATAGTAGATGAGGGATCGGAGTTGTCACAGTACCGACACATAGGAATTAGTGGGAGGGTGTCCGAACCGAACCGTGAGTAGGGACTTGGGAGGTCACGTACCGACACATAGAATTAGTGGACGGTGTCACGACCGACACGTAGATGTAGGGGATGGAGTGTCACGTTCAGACACATAGTAGTGGGGATCGGCAGAGTGTCACGACCGATCGGAGTGTACACGTTACCGAAACAAGAGGAATAAAGATAATGAATCTTGAAGATATATATATCAATCTTATAAGAACATGTATCCCAAATGAGTATGGCATGGAGGCTTGAGTTCCTCATAGATATGACGGATGATATTATAAATGATGTTTGTACTGCTTGCTACAATTGTTAAGAATATTAGTGATTTTATGGGAGTGTTATATGAGATATATGTTCCTATTTTGAGTTGGCCGGGATATCCTACTCATATTGTGGTTGTACTTGACCAACTACTTTTGTTTTCCTTTTGTTTATTTGTGGAGTGCAGCAAACGTATGCGTCATCTTCGACCTCAATAGTAGTTCAAGCCAGTCTTCGTCCACACCGGATCTTCAGTGTGAGCAGAATGCCTTCTTAGCTTGGACTGGATCTCCTTCCTAATGGTCGTGATGCCTTGAAGTTTCGCATAGACTAGCCTTTTATTTGTTTTCGATTTCTTAGGAATAATCTTAGTTTAGTTAAATTGATCAAGATGTTCTTGTGGATGATGACTTCCAGATTTTGGGGAATTAATAGATGTTGATGTTAGAAGTTATGAATTGTCTTTATTTATGAGTTTATTAAGTCGTCCGCATTGATTTAGTGATATTAAATTGAAATGATAAGTTTGATATGGTTGGTTCGCTCAATAGGAGGGTAAATGTGGGGCCAGTCGCGGCCGGGTTTTGGGGCGTTGACAAACCCATCTGGTGTAGTAGTCTGACAGTCAACCAGAAAATCGAAGGGCATCCTCAGATTCTGCACCCTTGAAGACTGGCAGGTTTCAATTTCAAGAACTTACTAAAAAGATGATGATCATTGTTCATTATAGGCCAGTATGGTAGTCGTGGAAACGTTTGCCTATGTCCAATGAGGTCTCATACGAGGGGCCATGTGGCTGCATGTCGTACCTCGAAACCGGAACGGTTGTTGGTGCAGGAAAACGTGGGGTGCCTGCCCTGACAGACACAACCCACTAAGATAAACGAGCACTGATTGATCATCTCTGGGGTAGGTTGGGGTGGACATTTCATCGTTATGACTTGTTCATTCTCCCCCCATCTCCCCTTCTCTTACTACCTCCTCAGTCGGTGGAGGAGTCACGCCCTAGCCACCAGATGGGCTAGGTCGCTCGTCCTCTCCCTTAGAGGACGTCCTCCACGACCCTCTACCGCGGCTTCTGCAACTGTGCAATCCGAGCTACCGCCCAGTGGCTGGTTCCGATGCATCTTGTCTTGCTGATGTTGATGTTGGCGTAGTCGTTGCTATAGTTCTAACCATCTGCGAAATCGAGTTGAAGATGGGTAGATACAATTTGTATCACATAGATACCAATTGGATCCCAAGTAATAGCACGAAAGAAAGAAAGAAAGAATGGAATTATCCTAAAGTCTTATAGCCTCTAAAAGAAGAGTAAAGGCGTCCCCCTACCGTTCTTTAAGACTCTCTACTAGGACCTGTTCTTGTGTGATGAGACAACGAACCTAATGCTCTCGATAACCAAGTTTGTCACGACCCAAAACCGAAGCCCGCGACGGGCACCCACATTTCACCCTCCTATGTGCAGCGAACCAACCAATCTAAACCTTATCATTTCAATTTAATATCAACATAAAGTAATGCGGAAGCACTTAAACTCATAAATTTAAAAGACAATTAAATAACTTCTAAAATCAACTTATATTATTCCCAAAAATCTGGAAGTCATCACCCAAGAACATCTATGATCAATTTACTAAACTAAGCGGTATCTAAGAAGCTTAAAATAAATAAAAGGATAGTCGATGCCGAAACTTCAGGCATCAAGACATGAGGAAGGAGATCCAGTCCAAGCTAGAAGCATTAGCTCCCTGGAAGATTACGGTTGTGACGAAGACTGGCTTGAAACTATTTGAGTCGAAGATGACGGCCCGTTTGCTGCACTCCACAATAAAAAAAAGGAAAACATAAAGTAGGAGGTCAGTACAACCACAAAGTACTGAGTAGGTATCAGCGGCCAACTCAAATAGAAAACAATATATCTCAGATAAACATCATAAATAAATAATATCGTAACATGATGATAGCAACACGTAAAAAAATCATTTTATAATATCAACCGATTCATTATCTATGAGGGACTCAAGCCCCATGCCATATTATGTGGGATACATGTTCTTTTTTTTTTTAGATTGAGTATATGAGTACTTTCAAGATTCATTATCTTTATATTCCTATTGTGTCGGCGTTACGTGACACTCCGATCCCCTCCTATATATTGTGCGGAACGTGGACACTCCGATCCCCTAATTCAATGTGTCGGTACGTGACACTCCGATCCCCTAAATCTACGGTCGGTTGTGAACACCCTATCACTCTAATCTATGTGTCGTACGTGACACTCGATCCCCTACATCTACGTGTACGTTCGTGACACCCGTCACACTAATTCTATGTGTGGAGTGACACTAGATCCCCCTACATCTACGTGGGCGGCTTCGTGACACCCGTCCCACTAAATCTATGTGTCGCGTACGTGACACTACGATCCACTAATCTGTTCATTAATTCATCACGCCTTCTTTTACAAGGCTTCATTCATCCTCATCACTTTTAGTTCATCAAGCCTTCTTTTTATACAAGCATCTCATTAACAAGAGATATGTTTATATCAAGATTTGGGATGGATTCGATCGTTCATCATGCTTGTTTCATCACAATCATATATATAGAATCACATCATGCATGCACACCATTAATCAATGAAGACTTTATAATTACTACCCAACACTTATATCATTCGCTATAAGATTTATACGCAAGCATTATAAAACCATAACCTACATCCAACGAAAGAATCGTGATCAAGCAGCAAATTCATCAATTCTTGTTGTCCTTTTCGTTTACTATACTCTCACATCGTTCTCCTCTCTTTTCTTTTTGTCTTTGTTCTTTCTATTGTATATTCAAACCTCGTTCTTTACCCTAATCGTATAGAATAAGAATGAAGATGGAATCATAACCCACTAATAACTTAAGGTACCTCTTTTAACCCCCAAGTAATTAGACTTAGTAACAGTAACCCTCTAACTATACTTTTAAGCAGGAGGAAATAGTAAAAAAAGTCCCTTATTAAACGTGAAAGAAATCCGACCAGAACTGGGAATTGCGTAGCCCGTGATGGGGCCGTCGCGCCTGCGACGGTACGTCCGCTGTCCGCAGTATGACCACAGAGACTGGTTTTTAAGTGGAGGGCCTGTGAGGGCCGTCGAGACTGCGACGGTCCGTCCTGCAACTCCGTCCGACGTTCAGAGAGGTCGATTTTCAGTACCCCATTTCAGGGATTTTCTAAGTGTTGAAACGACACCCTCCACGACGGTTCCGTCGTCTTCAACCGCCCGGTTTTTGTCGTGCCTTGACGGTCCGTCGTGGCCTCCGTCACCTCTGCCAGTTTTTCCGAATAAAAATCTGTGCTCCAAACGCACTAACTAAACAGGTCGTACACCTAAGCAATGGTCTTCGTGAATCGTCAACATGAGCAAAGTACAGTAAATAGTTAATTGTGAATGAGAAAAATACTTAGAGGTGATAGGAATTTTGTAGTTTTATAATGAGAGGAAAATCCCTCTATTATAGATAACAAAGGGAGTGTAAAAAATGATTATTGTGCTTCATCGGAATGGTTTCAACTATTTGGAAAAGTTGCAACCATTTTGGAAAGCTCACAACCTTTCATAAAGGTTGCAACTTTTCATAAAAGTCGCAACTCTTCATCAAAGTCGTAACTTTTCATAATAATCGCAATTGTTCATTAAAGTCACAACTTTTCATAAGAGTCACAACTTTTAATTAAGTTACAACTTTTCATCAATGTCACAACTCTTCATTAAAGTCATAACTTTTTATATAAGTTATAACTTTTCACGAAATGGGAAGGCTAATTTTGGTAACAAAATAAATAAACGGAAATTCTAGAATTATGGTGGCATCACGTAGGGGGTCTTGGTTTTCTTTATATATATATATAGATTGTGTATATATATATATATATGTATATATTATATATATATATGTATTATATATATAGATATATAGAAGAATATGTATATATATTATATATGATTTTTTCAAAATGAAGATCAAAACATTTGAAATAAATTAACGTTGGGGATACTAAAAATAGATAAGTTTGTAAAAATAGATTAACATTAGAACTTTATTTTAATAATAGAAACCATAATCAATTTATGAAATTATGACACAATTTTAAGAGTTCATATTTTAGTAGCACTAACGAAATTTCTTCAAACTCATTTAAGAAAAATTAAATTAATCTTTTTGATATATTACTACTCTTGGTTTTTCCTAAGATAATATCATTTCAATTAAAAATTACGCTAAAAGTTTTTTAAAAAATGCAAAAGAATGACGTGAAAGAATCCAAGCTATCTAAAATTTTAATTGAATACAAGTACTTGACACAATTGATTAAATAATAAATAAAGAGTGTGATACGACAAAATTTATTAAAAGTTAACTTACACAACGAAAAATAGATATCTCTAGGGGAATTCGATTTTGACAATTCCAAAATTAGATTTAGTAATAAATAAAGAAAAAAGAACAAACAATACGTAATGACAATTTAATATTTAAGAGTAAAAGGAGAAATTAATATGGGCCTTTCTTGGGCCAAATTTATTGTTGCTTTTGGGGTTTAACCCAATTTTGTTTCTGTATACACAAGTTGTATAAGTGTATAAAACCATATACATTCCCCTTTTGGACTTCCTTACACTCGGAATTCAAAACAATATGGGCTAACTCGAGAAAAGGTAAAATTGGGCCTTCATGCAAGGACCAGTGGATTTCGTAGTGGTAGCTCGCAAAAAAATGAAGTAGCAACTTGAAAAGAAACGCATATCTAATTAATATCTGAAACAGAAATAAAAAATAAACTTGATCGAAGATGGAACTCAAAGATTGTTACATATACTATTAAAAAATGCAACTTCAACATTGAAGCAACAAAGTAATAGAGCAACTCTCCGAAACATTACATATTAAGATACACCTTGCCAAAGCGCTTAATTTCCATAAACTAAATAGAATTGACAGAACGTATAGGCGAATTAACGAAGGAGAAATAACGGCATTTTCTAATAATCGCCAATGTCCTTAAGCACTCAAAGATGAGAAAAGAATAAGAAAACATTAGAAAGAATTTTGCCAAAACGCACCACACATATAAAACAAGACATGGGACAAACAAAGATGCAAACACTAACACTCACAATAAATCTATCATGTACCAAATATCACATCATAGGATTATCCAATTTCTAACAGTTTGAATCAACTCATTTGGTTAGGATATCTCAAAGAAATTGTTTAAGCTAGTATATAGGTTAGGAAGGTGAGGGATATCATTTAGGTATAAGTGACTACACCCTCCTTGAACACACACAACAACTCAATTTTCCATCTTTCTCCACTTTTCTTCACTTTTTGAACCCATGCCCAATTCAACACATTCTTTCATTATTCTTTCTATTTCTACTCTTAGATTCCCCATATACAAAGATTTTCAAATTTGGAGGATTCAAGTCTTCTTTGTTCATTTTCTTTCTTTCTTTTCAAAGCATTTCTTCTTTAAACTTCTATCCACCTTCAAGTCTCTTTTCTATTTTATCTTCTTTTTACCTATCAAGAGATTGTGGTAAGCTTAAGTTCAATGAATTTAGGCCAAGTGGACTTCAAGAACAACAAGAAATCCTAAGATCCACTTCCTCTAACCAAACCAATCAAGACACCAACATTTTCAAGGACCAGTTGGGCAAGTATAGTGACAAAGCGAAATAATGGATAATTAGTCAATAATCACCACACATGCTTCAACAATCAAAAGGGTTGTGAAAATTTTACTTCCTTTTCAAAATACAAGTAACATGACAATTTTAACTGCTAGCGAAATCAAAAGTCACAAAAAGAGTTGTAAGAGTTTTCACCACATCATTCATAAACTAACTTTTAAAACGGGAGGTATGACTAACGATTCCACATGCATAAATATGCCTCGTAGTGCCAACCATGTCAACAGATCACAAAATGACGTTGATTTTGCTCTAGAGAAAGTCGTCAACCAATCCATTAATATGCAACCTCATGAATCTATTCAGGAATGGCTACTCAAAACTTAGACACAATCAACGCCAATCAAATATTCACAAGAAATTGATGATTTAACCTTAAGAAGGACGTCACTCTCTATCCATCATCGGGCATCGTTAATCCAAATCTTATTATCAAAAAAAAAAAAAGAAGCTACAAACTACAAATCAACACGGAAAAGATTGAGAAGGAAAATGTCATTAGGAAGCAGTTTGATAGAAAAATTATCTTCGTTGAGCATAAGATGGAAACTAACCAACACTTACTATGATAATGTGACGTTACTTGGTAACCTAGGAAACATGCTTAAGAGTGTTAAAGAACCAATCAGAAAACTCAGCATCAATCTTGCACACCTTCAAATTAATCAACATTTAAACAATAAGATTCAAGGGAGAGCTCCAAGGTGGAAGAATACAGGAAACCCTAAGCCTTAGTTCAAATTTAAAAAAAAAACACTTGTTTGAATTACCTGAGAAAAGTTCAAGACCTTCACGCATAGTAACTTTACTTTATCCAAATAAATTAACAAAGCAATATTTTCTTAAAAACTAAAAATTTTATTTATAGCTCTATGGAGAATATACAACTTTGTTTCTCATTTTTTTGGAATTACCCTTTGATTGCATTCATTTGTCTTTTCCACTAATCCTTTGGTGTTTCTGCATTTTTCTATTTTGTTTCTCAATCAAGCTATTTATCCTGGAACATCACCATTATTTTTTTTTAGTTCAGATACAATCTATGTTGTCACATTGAGGAAAGCATCTTTTTCTGGAAGTAAAGCATTATAATTATATGATTAACAGTCAGTGTAAGCAACGGTTGACTTAATGCTACCAATAAGTAATAATGCAACTGTTGAGGATTTAGAATTGGGAATGGTTTTATCCATATGAATAAAATGACATGCACCTTGATAGTGACGAGTACATACCTCATATTGCCAGCACACACCGCCTTAGCTAGTACAGCATTCAGCTTAAGACTATATCACTCAAATGCGAAACAGGAAAAGATCACTTCATTGACATCTTAATATCAACTAAATATGTGATCTATAACATTAGAAAAAGTTAAATTAATGTGAGATTATAACATTAGAATAAAGTTAAAATGAGAGAAAAGGATAAATTTTCAAATTATGGTACAAGTAATTTAAATCCATTGAGGTCAAGATGAGAACAAGTAAAATGGAAAGAAGAAGAACATGAAAAGATCACTGGATTGCAAACAGTACAAAATAATTCTGTTATTCCAAAGAAATAATCCACCACCCTCGCAATCACCTCCTATAACAGAGAACAGAAACAAGACAGGGAATATAATACAAATAGCAATAGACTCAAAAATGTAGAATCAGAAGAACGTCAAATGATCAGGTCAAGACCAATTGCTCAACGTACTATCTTAACGCAAAGACCAAATTTCCCACGTTTCTGTTACAACGCATACTTTGTTCGAGAAAAAACTGCAGAAGAACACTTTCTTAGAAAAAGGATCATTTGTAGTAATACAGAGTTGCAATAATCAAAAAGTACCACTTGGATCTATGACAATCTTAGAATTATATACCCTAATAACTAACTTTACGAAGAGGGATCCATTTGAAATACCTTTGTTCCTCCTAATTGAAGGTCAGGAAACACCATTGAAAGAAGTTGGAACTTAATAAAAAGTGGGAACATGCAAAAGTTCCCACCAAACATTAGTGTAAAGGAAAACAACCAGTTAGTGACGTTGCACACCAAAAGAAAAATACTAGAAATAGAGAGCTAGATGAACTCTGTATTAGGGGAACTGATGAAAGAAAAGTAGGCAAAAAGGAAAAATCATGCTTACTTTTTTTCACAACCCATAAAAGAAAGTTTGGGAAAGGATGTGCGAAACCATTCATCTTCTCTTTCCCAAAGGTTGCCATTTTCATTTAATATAAACTTCCAACTAATAATGATAAACGCAAATAAGATGATAAAAATTCTGCCACATGAAAGACTTAAGGTATACATGTTTTAATAGTCCATCCAAAACCTTACATTCTCATTCAGTTATTAGATGAGAAAGAACAAAAAAAAAAACCCAATCCCTTAATTCATGCATCATATGCTCTGATGGGGCTGTGTAACAGATAGGAAAACAAAATGAGGCAATTTGATCAAACTGGTTTGAGTTCAACAACAATGAAAAAGAGCGGGATATTTGCATCACTAGCTAGTAATATACACACATGTTTAGAACTTTTTACAAAAATCTTAAATAATTGATGACGCTAAAATCACCCTCAAAACAAGTTAACAGAGTGCGCAGTGCTCGTTAATAAAAATACCCAACTCTTAGTAACGTTCAGAGGCTCATATTTCAAGACACACCACAAATCAACTTCCCTTTCCCAATTAAGCACAAAGGTAATGGCTCCGGTTGGTACTAACAAGTAGTCCTCATGCAAACTTTTTTCACATAAGAAATCCTCGCATTCTCATTACATTTTTAAAAACCAAGAATCATTTAAGTGACAACAACTCAAATTCAAAAGATGACTCAACTCATTAACACTTTCACATGCTCACTTGACTCAATTAGGAATTTTCAAATCAATTACTTTTTCAAATATTACAATTCCCGCACATGAAAGAAGGCACCAAAACAGCCACACATATAAAACAAGACATGGGACAACAAAAGCAACAGCTCACACTCAAAAAGAAACATTCTCATGTACACACATTGTACAACCATAGGCTTGCCCATATTTTCAATCATTATTGACTCAACTCCATTTGGTTAGAAATATCAAAGAAATTTGTTAAAGGATGATATAGGCTTAGGAAAGGTTAGGATTCATTTAGGTATAAGTGGTTGGCACCTCCTGAACACTAAACACCAACTCATATCATTTCCAACTTTCACCACTTTTATTCACGTTTCAAAAAACATGCCATTCCACACTTGTTTGTCAGTATGTTGTTTTATTTCCCACTCTTAATGTCCACTTACAACCACATTTAAACTTTTTGAAGATGCAACTCATTTATCATTTTCTTCTTTCAAAGATTTTCTTTCTTTAAGACTTCCAATCCAACTCCACTTTTCAAACCCATGGGCAATTCAACACTATTTTCATATCCTTTTCGATTACACTCTGATGCCCCACATACAACATTTCAACTTTTGGAGGTTCAGTCGCCATTTATTCATTTTCTTTCCTTTTTTTCAAAGCTTTTTCTTTTTTAGGACTTTCCATCAAACTCTCAATTTCTCTCTTCTTATTTTTTTTATTTTTCTATCAAGCCCTCACGTTGTAAGAATCCCTTTAATGAATTTCTCATAACACCAACAACTTAGCATAAAAGCCTCAGCTTTCACAACCACATGTTCAAGGACGAAAGGGTTCAAAAGAGGGTTACTTTCTCAAAAAGGATAAGGATTATAATATGGTTGCCAATAAAAAGGATTAGGCTCAAAGGGGACAACTAAGGATATTTTAGCGCCAAAGGCAAAGGTGGGGTTTTGACGCAAGTGGACTTCAGAACATCCACGAATCCTAAGGATCGTTTCTCCAACCCAAACCAACAAGACCAAACCGGAAAGTTCTAGGTAAACATAGCGAACCACGGAAATATCAAAATCTCACCACACACATGGCCTGCAAATCAATCAAGATGGTTCCAAAATCGTACTTCCTTTCAACTACAGGAGCATTGAAAATTTTAACCGCTAACGAATTAAAAGTCACAATAGGAATTGTAAGAGTTGTCACAAATCATTCATAACATGCTCAACCATTTAAAAATGAGGGGGGGGGGGGGTGCAGGGTGTATGCATTATTTCCCGTGCATGACTAAGCTCTTAGTACCAACCAAGTCAAAACCTTCCCACAATGACGATTATTTTGCCCTTAAGAAACTCGTCAACTAATCCATTATTAGGAAACCTCATGCATCTATTCAGGAACGACTACTCAAACTTCATCACAATCAACGCCAATAGAACACTTACAAGCAATCAATGATTTAACCTTAAGAAGCTACAAACTACAAATCAAAAACTAAAATAGAACAATCCAAAACAATATCAATAGAAACAATTAAATAATAAGTTTCAAGGGAGAGCTTCACGGTGGCATGATACCTGAGAGAAGTGTTGAGAGAAGTTCAGGAAGACCTGCATAGTTGCAATTCTTCACTCGTCGATTGAAAAAGATAAATATTAAGCATTTTTTTTTGCATTCTCAACAAGATATTGAAATTATTTAGTTAGAACACTATAATGTGCCAGAATTTTATGAACTACCCTAACTTCTCTACACAATATAGAGATCAAGATGCCAAAGGATATGAAGATTCTCTATCCTGATATTTCACACAGAAGTCATGGCACGAGGATTTAAACTATTAATTTAGAATGAAACTCTAAAAACAATCATAGAATTCAAGTATAGAAGATATTATTAAAACAAGTAGTTGTTTTCACTGGTAATAAAAAAGCATTCAACAAAGAACACCCAAAATTGTAACTATCATAAAAAAAGCATATCAATTTGCAAAATGCGCACTTACACTAACCACAACAACAACAAAATAGTCAATGTTACCCCAAAAAGTGTGGTTTGAAAAAGCAAACAGTGTAAATAAATTACACATATCTTGGGTAGAGAAGTTGTTTTGCATAGACCCTCTATGCGATAATCAAGAGATTATAGGATAAAAATAACCCCAGAAGCACCCCGTGAAATCAACCTCGAGGCAAAGCAAATGTAGTTAAATATGGTGCATATTGTACATAGAAGATGCATTACTCTATGAATGCTTTTCTCTTCTATTTTACACTCCCTGGAAAAATATTTTCTAATCCATATCTCAAGGAACATTCATGATACAACCAGTTCAAGTTCCATTAATCTGTACCCATGCCCCGCCACATGACACGCTAAAACAAACAAACAAAAAAATTAAATGCGATGTAGGAGACTAACCCCTTGTATATAACCCCTTAAAGGGACACCTCTCATAACTAATTCATTCGGTGCTAAGATAAAGTCTCTTTTTGAAATTTATGTAAGTCATTCTTAATCATCATAGCTTAATATACGCCATAGGAGACTAACCCCTTGTATATAATGTCACTATCTTATTAGGTATTGCATGAGAATTTCCTTTCATAATAACCCTATTTATGAGCTAAACACATCATAGTCATATCAAGTAAGGCAAACAAGTGATTCATATTCAACCTTGTATCATCATACCCTTACCATGCTTCACAATTCACATAGTCAAGACATTTTCATCATATCATCCATACATCATCTTCTTAATAAATCCATATAGTAATTCAATTTAAATACCATATCAGAGTATTAGCCATCTCATGAAGTAAAGAACTAAGATCATAAAGTCTTACCAATTTGCTTAATAAGACTCTTCAAGATTCTTACATACATCAACAATATTCATCCACCAATTCACTATAACATCATTGTAATATATAAGGAACTAAGTCAATTATATAATCACTAATCAATGAACCTCAATTCATAAATAGGATAGGGGAAAAGGGGTCCAATCATGAATCTTCCATAAAACTAGTTCAAATACTAAGAATCCAATAATTAACCCATAAACAATTGTAACACTTCGAAAGTCTAAGGCATTATAGAGCCTAAACATGGTTTTATAGGGTTGTGGCCAATGTTTAATGCAAAAAATAATAAATATAAGCATTAGGAATTTTGGGTTCAAAACGTCAAGAAGAAACGTCCATGACGTCGGAAACTAGTTCAATGAGGTGGGCTAGTGTGCCTTAGCCTATTTGACTAATATTAAAAGTCAATATGTGAATTGTTGGTTAAAACTTGTGATTACTTTGTTTATGATTATTTTGTTTATAATTAGTAGATTAACATTATTATGGTTACATTATATTAATTCTTGATCAAACTGACATAGCTTGTGGAAATAGTACTTTTTCCCCTTAACCCTAGGTTGGGATAGTGAATTGCATTGTTATATTGATATAATTGGCTTGGTGAGTGACGTGAATAGCTATCCTAGTTGTTATTATGCTAATTATGAGTAGATTGTGATTTATTTATTCTCAACTTATACTAGCTCTTGAGCTTAATGACCTATGTTATATGGCGTAGATTATGAACTTGATCTAAAGTACTCTAATTCTAGGCGATGAACGAGTGAATGTTGTTAAGATTCAATTGGACTTGTTATTTTGTGTGATGGTATTACACCATTGTTGGTTTAAATTGGGAGGGTTGACAGGAGACTGATAATTGGAATTATGAGGAGATTGGGTAAGTCTTATGAATCTCTATTCTTTTACTTTAATTTGATTACTGTGATAAATGATGATGTTGTGTTGATTAAATGATGATGTTGTGTTTAAAGTATACTTATGTAAGCTTGCTAGGGTGGTATGATATGAATTGAAAAGTCTCTTGAGTATTGTGAGTGGTTGTTGGATAGATATAAATATTATAAGGATTGCTAATAACTTAACATGTGCCTTATCATGATATGATTATGTAAATGTGATAAATTTACTGTATGAATTTTGTAATGAAGGCATCATATGTGCTCATTGGATTGGAGACCTAAATTGCAATGTTGTAGCATAAAGGGGTCCCACTATTTCTCCTAGTTTTTGAACTATGTTGCCCCATAGGAATTCTAGCTAGTGATCCACGCAGTTGCATATGTTCATGTTTGGTACTACCTTGGCAAGTAGTCTGCCTTCCTCAGTGTAGGGTTCCCAGAACCCGGATTCCCATATCTTCATTTGTTCTATTTCGAGTAAGGCAAGATGTTCCAAAAAGGTAAAGTGAACTAAAGAATGAACTTAACTAGGAGGACCAAAGGATTTTTTTAGCTTAGCTAGGTAGGGGTAGGGACTCGACCTATTACATTACAATAGTGAGACTTGAAGGGTCTTAGGAGGATGTTCTGGTATATGCAAAATGCTTATAACGTAAATGATCTGATATCATTGGATATCTTACATGTGATATGATATTGACATGATGTTGGTTTAACCTTAGAAACATGTGATTTTGTTCTGATTGCTAAAGTATTAATGTTATATACTTCTTAATGATAGTTATGTGAAGTAGTTAGACATTGCTTGTTCTTATTGAGTTTACTGTGATTTTAAGTAAGGTTTATGGGGATTTGAGTAGTATTGCACTAGTACAATTCGTGAGGGGGTATGAGGTGATAGTCTTTCTTTGGTGGTGGTCTTTGGTTGATGGAGTGTAAAGGGTTCGTTGAGATCACCTTCGTCGAGACTTCTACGGATATGGATGTCCAGGAAGTTTGAACTAGTCACCTGGTCATGAAGTTCTTGAATTGTGCATATAGGCTTTTCAAAGGAAATGGATCTAAGTTATTTTCAACACCCGACGTTGAACAAATGTGCGATGATGCCGTTACGGGGGCGTACCGACCTCCACTATTATATACCATCGACGCCGCAGGCCGCCACCCGATTCTACCTCATCTCCGCACAGTTCAGTCGCCCAACCGCGCCTCCCACTTTGCGCCTCCAACTTTTTCATTCTCTTCTCAGCGCTTATGAGTTGCGAAGGTAGCCATTCTATAATTGACTCTAGTTTCGCTTCTCGCGTCGCACCCAGGACTGGCTTCCCACTTTCACGGCTGCTAGGACATAGCCTGATGTTACACCCGCACGCCCCTATAATCCCCCCCCTCGCATCTCACTACTTTCACATCCGGAGGCCTCCCACCACCCCGAGTCCCAAATATTGCACTCGCCGCCAATGTTGACTTCATCTTACGGCCATCACATCTTTCTCCCACACTATCACGCATCACCCCACACCGTCTCCGCCCTACATCCCTTTTCACCCCGTTCTGGGGGAAAAGCAGAGTCCACACCTTCCCTCCCTCCCTCTACACACACCCTTGCCCCTTGCTCCTACGAGGCTTGTTCCCTCAACGGACATAATACCGTGAAAACCCATACCCACTTTACCTCCCGACCCCCCCCTTAATATATCTCCATAGTTATTCTATCACCATTAACGGTCCACACCCTAAAGCGTGTCTTGAGGAATTTTCATTCTGCGACGGGGTTGATACCACCTATATCGCAGCAGACTTATAAGATTGGTGTTGCGAGCCTTATTCTTGTATTTTCTAGCCCCGCTTTTTATTTCGAAACACCACACCCTCATTAGATCCCCCTTCTCCCCACCTCAGACATGTTGAGAACATATTCCTTTCGCCCCTTCTACTTCAACCGTTCCCCGACAATTCCCCTCTTCCCAAGACGTAGGCAAAAGCCCGCACTCAGTCCAAGCTCTTCAAAACCACACGCCACAGCATACGATCCTCTCCTGGTGCGCCATTTCAGTATACAGCGTCTTGCGCCCTCCATGCTTCCTCTTCGTCCCCCAACCTTTCCTACCCCTCGCGAACTGCACTCCATCCTGCACTCCGGGGTAATGAAGTGGTACGCAGCCTCTATGCCGACTCCCCTCCTTGTCGCACGTCCACCACAAGTAAAAAATTTGAGTACCTAGCAGTGTGCGTCAATTAAACTCCACCTCCATGTTCGGACGGTGAAAGTGTCTTGATGCAAGGTCTCGCATCGGCACGACTCGAGAGCAGAGATGCAAATGCCAACCAAAAAAAAACAAAACTACAAAAAACAAAAAAAAACAAAACACAACAAACAAAAAAAAAACAAAAACAAAGAGCTTGATAAACATGATATAAAACAAGAGAGGAACTGTATAAGGGGCGTGGTGAATAGGTGCGTGGCGAACACGATAACTTTCCTCTTGCTGCACCGATACGACCACCCCCACTCCCTGTATTTTTTCACTTGCTATCTCATTACGCTCCCTTTACACCATCCCGCCGCGTCATGTGATTGGCATACATACCCTTTCACTCTATCTTCTAAACCGGGTCCCCCCTAAAGCAAACGCCAAACAAAAAAACCCAAAACCACAACAACAAAAACACCACTTCTCCCATTCTGATCCGTTGTCATCATACCGAGGACGACACATTCGCATTCTCCAAGAACTTCTGGAACCCTTCATACACTCACTCTCCCTCAACTAGTAAACTTGAGAGTAACAAACGTCTCTTAACGTCCTCTCCCAAGGTCTCATTTACCGTATCCTTCACTCCCATTGCATCCACCCACTGCACATGTATGTGCTATCCGCTAGATCGCGAACTTTCTTTTCACTCGCCAGTTTTCCTCCCACATTTAGCTTCTTGCGGGATATGTTTCACCACCTTCTTCTGTACCGACCTACCTCTCATACTCCACACTCGTTCCCCACGATGTCTCAGTGACCCTATACTCCGAAAAGTTTACCACTTCTACTCCGTTCCACTCCCCCCCGCTCATTTGTTAGTGCTTTCTCAAACCCCCGCCCAAATACCCCCGAGGCACTCGCTCCCACCCCTTTCCACTCCGACTTTTTCTTTACTCCCTGTACTCGTCTTTTGCTATCCTCATCACCCGACCATCCTCCCGTACCAACCACCATCTTTCCCCCTATCCACCTCCTCCCCACCGCGCCTCAGCATGTCACCCCTATTCAATTACCCCTCTCTGCGCCCTCCCACCACTCAATCTATAACTTTACCCCCCATGTTCACTAGACGACACCTCAAACTCTTTTTGTACGCCCTTTGTTACTCGGTCCCTCTACCCTACCCCCAGTGCCACTCCTACCACCCAACCTTTATACAAGACTCGTCCCAATTGAAGACCAGAGCCAAAACCACTCCCATCGCTCCTCTGCACGCGCATGACCGCGCCTCACCCATTCCTCGATGTACAGATCAGCTCGATCAACCGACTACACATTAGCCTTTATTACCCGTCCACTGAGAGACATCCCAATAAATCACCTTACCACCGATCTGCTCCCCCAGACACCACGCGGCTCTGAGAAAAATCACCTCTCCCCGCACAAAGATTATGCTGCCCACTAATACACTTGCATTTACACGACACGAATGCACTCATGCAGTTCGCAATAACGGTGTGCTCCCCCACCACAAGCGTCACACACAGCCAAACATCAATAAACGCGCCCCCATTCGAACGCTCCCCATTTCACCTTCGGCCGCATAATCTACATTCTCCAATCCACAGCCCACGCATGAGTTCTTGCTGTAAAATCTCTCTCAAACATCCCACCTCAATCACACTAGCGTTCACGTGTCTGCGCTCAGCTAAATTCCAGACCAGAGCGCCCATCACGTGAGCTATCAACCGAAGAAACTTGGTTGCCTAACGTACGGGGTATTCGTACATTCGAAACTTCCCCTTGCCTACATTTTTGGCACCAAACCCCTGAGGGCATTCGCCCTCTTCCTAAAGATAGCTATGGTACTCACCCTCTGACGTCAATTCTAAAGTCTTTCACGACCTCCCTCCTCTTCGTCTCCTTTCTAACTCTCCCTTACCAACGATAGACCCTCGCCCGCCCCCTCCCGAAAGCCCTCAACACCTTAACAAATCGCTCCTCGATCCCGACCCCTGCCGCTGACGACCTCTTTGCCCCTTCATCGAGACTCTACCCCTTTGCTATAATGCTCACTAGACACACTCCTCCCGCTCACGACTGCCCCGGCATTAGTCCGTTATCGCGCACACTCAAGTTCGCTTCCCCTCAAGCGTAACGTATCCCCTACGGAGGCCCTATCAGTTCAGTAACCTTCCCCACTCAGTTTCCTTACGAGACGTACTTCCTATCTCTCATGTCACAAAACCTTATCCACCGCCTTAACAGCTGATCCCTCAGGCCCTCCTTTTTTGGTCTCGACAGTCACAGCGCACCTTACCCCCACCTCCCCCCGCCATATCCCGTCTCCACCGTTCTAGTCACCGACCACCGCCCCAGCTATGAACTTTATCCCTTGCCATTTAACATGTCGCCCCCCCTTTGTCCAACATGTACCTTTCTCCTCACCCACCCTACTTCGCTCTTTCACCAACCCCCCCAAATGTACCATCAGTCGCCCCCCATGCTTTCCCCATAGCATGGTTGCCACTCTTGCCTTAGTCTAACACTGACCTTTTCTAACCTGCAGACTTTCCTTTGTCAGCCGATTGCATCTGCTCACAGTCTCTTTCTAGACTATCCAACTCCCCGCTCGTGTAACCCCTACCGCTTAATTCCGTCCCTCTTCCTGACTCTCTCTCGTTTCCCGCCCCCTTACACACGAGTTCCTCCACCAACTTCCCCAGCGAATCCTGACGCTCCGCTTTTATGCCGCCACCACAATTCACTCTTCTCCCCCTCTGTTTATCTAGCAACTACTTCACTACACAACCCACATCTTTCTCATTACTCTTCACTGCTCACATGCAAACGATCGTTGGCACGCTCTGAACCCCTCCCCTCCGCACTTCCGCTCTTGTTTTCCGTTCTTAGGTATTCTTTCGCTCTGCGACTTCAAGGGGGATATAAACGGGTTAAAGAGGTTCTTATTGGATGATCAAGCAGGTTTTTTAAGGCATTTTTGAAGCACCAACTAACACGCGGGTTATTATGACACTTTTAGTGTTAAATTTTTATTTTTTTTATTTATTTAGAAACATGATTTAATAGAATAACATGATTTTAATAAAAATTAACAATATTCGTCAACTTTAATAGAAAAAATATTTAACCAACTCCAATTTTTTGTTTTTATTTTTTATTTTATAAAAATGGAATTAATTTTAAAGTTTTTATTGCATAATTATAAGGAAACGAAGTTAACAAAACTAAATTTTTTATTTTTTTCATCACTTTAAAAAGATATACTCAAACCAAAATTCTTAATAGTTAAGAATGAAAAACCCATTTTTTTTTAATTAATGGTACGAACACAAAACAGATTGTCTTTCTAACTTAAAAATAATTTAAAATGGTTTAAGCGGAAAAAATCATTTTAAGAATTATATCTTTTAAGAACATAGGTTGACTTAACTAAGATATTATTAGTATCATCTACTTGACATAAAAAGACAAGTATTGTAAAAGAAGTGTAGTCTAGTAAGCCAACATAAAAAAAAAGGAATTCATCTTTTGGGATTTAAAATAAGTTAATTATCAATTCTAAGTTTAGAGTTATATGATATTCGTCAACATAATCAAAATAATTAGGAGAGTGAAAAATAACAATGAAATTGGGCCCTTTCTTGGGCAAATTTCGCTGCAAGTTTTGGCCCGTCTTTAAACCCAATCCATTTTTGTATTATAATTCTACTGTATAACGGTTATATTGACGTTAATATCAGCTCTACGTGTGTATCTCTGATTCCTACACCTGCCATTTTGACCTCATCTCTATATTTCATGTTTTTGTCTGTATAATTTGCTGCCATAACCTGTACATCAGTTTTATAAACGTTGTAACATCATGTATCACCAAATTGTTGGGAGCCCGGTTGCCGGTGCGCACGAAACACCTATCGTTCAATTTCCAACCCGGATGGAGGCTCGTCAAATTAGTAATCACTTACCCATTGGCAATGGGGGCTGACTCAAGAGGGGAATTAAATGAATTTGGGCCTTTATGACCCATTTCAAAATGCGAAAAAGGGAAAGGATTGAGTCCACCTTGGACTTCCATGGAGTTCACATGTAGCAAAAATAGAACAACAGAATTGAATTCGTATTATCATAAGTTAGTAGCTCCTAATTAGATCAACAAATTTTGGCAAAAAACATAAAGAGATAAACTAACACCCAACAAGAGGCTAAAATCATCCTAAGAGTCATTGGACGCAAGCAATTTTACCATGTTGCATATTTTATTCGTATGAAACCAAAAGAGTATTTCAACAAGGTCTCAAAGAGACCGCAACCCCATCATAATTACTAAATAGGGAAGAACCTATCAGCCAACACTAAAACTATAGCAAATTGATCATTGTATGCCTATGGCAGAAAACTAAAAAGAAGAGAATAAATGGACCAAAAATGTTAGATACTAAAACAAAAAAAAAATCTATAAAACTAGCTATTGTTATGCCAAATTGGATAATGATTTATGCTTAAATTACTTTAGGTTGGAGGATGAAAAACATGTGTTAAATATTCTATAAAACTAAAACATGGCAGCAAATCTTTGTTCATACAAATCCCATCAAACTTAAATTCTAAAAAGCATAAACACTATGAGTATTCATGAGAAAACAAAAGGGGCATTTGTTGAGTAAGAATATCTAAGACAATAAAGACTAGGTCCAACCTAGTCTATGCTCAGGGTTTGGTATGATATTTCCCCCCCCAAAAATCAAATGAGATGAAAGGCTATCTTGATAGGAAAAAGGAAAATGGCGATTAAACTAATTAAAACTGGTGCATTACAACATTGGAGTTACAAGCATTGGCAATGAATTATAAAACAAACGTATAAAACACAATATAGACCTAACACATGATAAGATAGGTTAGGACAAAATCTACTAGGCAAAATTTCAAATAGTATTAAACAAAATCCATGGTACAATTGAGAGACGCGAACAAAGGCAGGTCACCAGTCGAAAACCTCCTTTATCAATTTACAAAAAAGTCCAACAAAACAGTCAATTTAATCCAAACGACGCAAGTTGATAAACCCTTCTACCGAAGCGAACGAACTTTAAACTATTTCTAACAAAGCAGGACAGAGATCCAACTAATTACGTAGACATTAAATTGATATAATGAATATAACGACCAACATATAATATCAAATTAACTTCCCAGATGTTTAACTCGTGCTTACTACCCAGGGACTCGCAAGGAGAGTGAAGTTAAGCAAAGATTAAAAAGAAAGAACCACATACTCTTAATAACCGACCATATACCAAGTATTGAACACACATAACACGCTACATTGAAACTGAATACAAAGTAGGCGAGGTTACCTTTCTTGGGGCAGCAAATTCGAGACAACAATGAGCTTGAGAAGCAATGGTTCTTCTACCACAAGATTCAAGTATAAATAGACAAACAAGAGTTCAAAACTAGCCTGCAAACTATATTTTAGGTGATCGCTTGAAACTTTCTGTGTAAAAGTAATTCATCGCCGTCAAAACTCAACTCCCAGAGCCTCTCTCCAATCCTTTAGGTGAGAGATCGGCTTGGTGAAGGTGGAAGCGAGAGGCGGGGATAATCATTTCCCCTCTCCTATTCTTTTTGAGCATGGGAACTATTTATAGGGGAAGAAAGAAAAGAAATTTTGGTGGGGAAATCCATATTGGATTTTTTGGAAAGGAGTGTTTGCAATTATTATTTTTTGTTCCCTTTCGGACACAGTAAAAGGCATGGGGAGTTGTATGACTTATTCTGAAAAACCGGCAAAAGGGGAAAGGACGAGAAGGACGATGAGGTACCGTAGCCCCGTTTGGAGCTAGAAACCATCTGAGTTTGGAGGGAAAGAAGAAGAAAGACGTACAAAGAAAGAGGTACTGTTGGTGCCACTTCTCGCTGGAATTACGGCGTTTGTCTGGCTGTGGCAGCGTACTTTGATGCGGTCTTCGATTTTGGTTTCTCGCTGATTTTCAGCGGAGGGAAGGAAAGGAAGCGACCTAGAAGGGTTGGCGGGTATGCTGTGGAGTTGGGATGTTACGAATTGGCGTTTGTTAGTGAGAATGGGTGTATCTTTTGGGAATGGTTTATTGGTTGGGCTGCTGTGAGTGTAGTGTTGTTGGGCTGAAATATTGAATTGAAAATTGGGCCCAAACTAAAGCGAAAAATGAGCTTAAAAGGGAGGAAGTATGGAAAAAGATAGTCAATGAATGCAATTTAGCCAAAGGAAGGATTAAGAAGCTAGCCAATTAAGCTAAAAAATTTGATGAGTTAATATTGATTAATTAACGATCCTCTTAATCTTAACAGATATAATAATGAAATGATATTATAACCTAATAACTCAAAATGTAACTAGAACATAAAATAAAGGATATAATAACAGGGGCTATATGAAAACAGAAATAAGTCGTGGGGGGATTGGATTGGCAAAGTGGAGAAAAAGATACATGGAAGTAAGTAAAAAGATAATATGTATTATGTGTAAAGATGAGATAAATAGGAACCATTAAAGTCCGATGAAAAAAAGGTTAAGGATGTGGGGAATTTCATGGTAAACTCATGCTGAATTCAAAAGTAAACCTGACGGAATGGATAGAGAAACAGTCTTTTTGAGATGATTTGTAAATATTCTTAAAATAAAACTAAAATATAATGATATAGAACATATAAATGGATTGTTAAAAATTATAAATAAAATAAAAACTGCCGCTTCTTTTAAGATAACTTGGCAAACCAATAAATATATAATATATAGTATATTATTATATAATTATATATATAATATTATTGTGAAAATTCTATAAACTAATTATTAAAAAATCGTTTGAAATTTTAAAAAGACTCGATGATTTAATTTATTTATTGGAAGGGCCAAAATTGGGTCTGGAAACAGTTGTCCATCGTTTGACTTGGATGATGAAAAAGAATATTATCAAGCAAATTGAAATTGACGAATCCCAATTTTGACCGATCAAATCCGCATCTTTTTGAAAAACAGGATTTTGTACGGACTTTAGCAATTATGGCGCACCCCGGGGGTAGCGGGGTAGCAGGTTTTCTCATTTATCAGGCTATATGAAGGAAGTCCAGACCGCTTGTGTAGTTCGAGTATGCTTGATTAAACGCACGATTAATGAAAGAACTTCAAAAGCTTCCCGATATGGGAATTATGAAGAGAACGAAATGAATAGAGAATAGATTTAATAAAGGATGTCAGATACAACCGAGAGTTTTAAACATAACCGCCTACATATCTTAAAAATAAGGAATCAGCGTGTTTTGTAGTTCGACTCGATCGGTGAATGATTAAAAGGAAATCTATTCTGCAAGTATCAACCTTGGTTTGGAAGGAGTGTGAAGAGTGAAACATAAAAACGAGTGTGGAAAATAGGCTTGCCCAAATCACTAACAAGAATGGGAGCTCTTCACATCTATATAAGTAAGAACTACTGGACATAATTTCAAAAGGTTCGTGGTGCGATGGTCACCTCAAATTAGAAGTTGCCTCTGGTGGATTGCAAAAATTGAAATAGATGAACTAAAGAAAAACCCCGCACGTCTTTGATAGGGGTTGTGGTTTGTTGTGGTGGAAGTTTCTCCTAAGCTCGAGTCCTAAGAGTTGACAACTCCTTTTGGACTATGTCCCAGTTCGCATGCGAAAGAAAAAAAGTTCCGATGTTGTGCGGCATCCCTTTTGATGTTCGTCCGCACCATGTTGGAACTTAATTGTTCCCTTGAATATTTTACGTAACTTCACTACCAGTTTGGAATAATGCAAATAAAAACATTACTCATATTTGGACGACAGGTGAATGTTACTATACTCTTTCTTTTTAGTATAGCAGTGGTGAAAAGAATATAAACTAATGTTTCTTGATGGATTGACATCTGAGGGTCCTCTTGGCAGTTTAATATGAAGACTCTCTTGGAATTTGGAGCATGGATGGCCTCTTGGCTTTGGAATATGATGGCCCTCTGGCAATTTAGTATGAAGGGCCTTATCGGCAGTTTTAATATGAAGTGGCCTTCTCGCTTTAGTTTGATTATGAATGGCGCTCTCAGCAGTTTGAATATGAATGCCCTCTCGGCATTTGAATACAATGGCCTTCTTGGCCATTTGAAATGAATGGCCCTCTCGGCCGTCTAGTTTGAATACTGGAATGGACCCTCTTGGCCGTTTGTTGAAGTTTGAATACCAAGGCCTTCTTGGCATGGAATATGAATGTACCCTCTCGGCAGTTGGAATTATGCAATGTACCTATCGGCATTTTAATATGATGGCCCCTTCATGGCTTTGAAGATGATGGCCCTTCGGCCATTTAATATGAATGCCTGCTCGGTGGTAGTTTGACATATGATAGTCCTCTCTGCGTTTTAATATGGAAATGGCCCTCTCGGCGTCTTAAAATGCAATTGGACTTCTTGGAATTTGAATATGATGGCCCTATCGGCAGTTTTGCTTAAAGTGAAGGCATCCGGCAATTTAATATTAATGGCCTTCTCGGCAGTTTGATATGAATGGACCTCTCGGCACTTTGAATATGAATGGCCATCTCGGCTTTTTTGAATACAAGGGCCCTTCTTGGCATTTTGAATATGAATGGCCCTCTCGGACGTTTGAATATGAAATGTGACCTCTTGGGTTGGAATATGATGTGGCCCTATCGGCAATTAATATGAATGGAATTCTCGGCAGTTTGGAATATGAATGGCCCCCTCTCGGCGTTTGAATACAATGGTCTTCTTACCATTGAATATAAATGGGCCCCTCTCGGCAGTTTGAATATGATGGTCCTTCAACCATTTGAATACAAGGGATTTGAATGTTGAATGTTGTATTCGTTGGTCAAGTAGATATGTTTCACAGAATCAGGTATTTGCTGAGTAGGCTCTCCCAAAAAATAGTTGGTTGAGAAATATTATATCTTTGATGGATCTTTTTATTCCGGCTCCACAAAAACAATGTTAGTTTTGGAAACAATGATAGGTGTTGATTTCTTCCAATCGGTTTCTTGCTTCTTATCTTGATAATTTGGAAGTTTTGGTGACCCTACGAATCGCTTATAGACAAAAGACAAGAGCATATGAAATAAACACTTGATATGTATGAAGTTTTGTTTTTAGAAAAATAGTTTTAAAGAAAATATCATGCCATTATGGGTCAGACATGCACGACAAACCCAAACCCTCTGTCTCAGATCTGTCATGCATAGGTATCTTTTTTGGAATTCAGAACTCCTTGTAAATTGTCATATTGAGGACTTGAAGTGTACTCTTGACGTTCCGAGTACCCCTTGTCTTGTTTGATGGAATTTTGAGGCTTCCTCAAAAAATTGTCCTAGTTAAGGTTGATATTTTATTAAAAAGTAATTTGATGGTAATCACGAAGGTCATGATATCTTGCAATTCTGGATATTCTTCAAATTCATTACCCTAATCGAATATTTTGATATGATCTTTGGACCCCTTGTTTTTATAAGAAAGAATCTTCGTGCACGATTTTGAGATACTCTCAAAAAATTCTGTTCCAGTTTCCATTAGGAAGGGACAAAAAATGGAATCTTATTGGGATTTTGACCGAACCTTGTGCGCCATACGTATCCCGTTGAGGCAGGAGAGAATAAGGAAGAGGAAGGAGGAGGAATAAGGTCAAACGTATTAGTTCCCCTATCGATGGTAAACCATGTGGAATAAGAAATTTTGATAAGAAACGACCGTAGGACAGACTAGGTCGCCTACGTAATAGTTTTGAGAATTCCGGTCGAACGTAAGTTCCAGACAAAAGGTAATGTCCCAAAGATTAAATGTGACATTGATTACGAATAATTTGTTGATTACAAGGAAATAAGGAAAGAAACTAACATTCTTCAAACTGTAAATATATCTTGACCGCATCAGAAGAATTGATAATTGATAGATTTTTTCCATACTCTACCGTCCATATATGCTAGAGACCAAGATCCTCTTGACAGTATTTATGGACAACATACGGTCATTGCCAGTTAGGTGCAAATCCATTTATTATTCCTCTTGATGAGGGAAAATGACACTTAACACCAATTGACCTACCTTCAAAGTTCAAACTCTACTTTTCTGTTGAAAAAACAGAATCATTCTTGTTGCTACAATGGCCATTACAAAAGACACTCATCATTTTTCTCATCAATCAATGTTAATGCTCATATCGATCACGAACCCATTCGGCATTGCTAATCCAGATATCTGGAATAATTCTTCAAAGACTGGTATCTCAAACTTCAAGCAGGTGGTCGGGTATAACTTTTGCCTATTTTCGTTTTTTATAGTAACAAAACGCGAAGTTGCTCCAGTTGAAGTTCGAATTTTGGTGCGATAACCTTAGCAAGGCAGAAGGCAAATTTTCATGCCAACATTTGTTAGTTGTCAATATCTTCTCAATATCCTCTTGATGTTCTTATTGGTAGCTTCACGAATCCATTCATTTGAGATGAATATAGTTTGAATTACGGTGGGTAATTTTTGGAATTGTTCACATATCTCTTTCATCAGTGATTTAAGAGGTTGCACCATTGTCAGTTGATGAGAGGAATCAGGAACCCCAAAAACGACATATTCAAATTTTGCGACAAAATCAGTACACCAACTTTCTTCGTCACACTTTATAGCGAAGCAGTTTCGACCCACTTAGTGAAATAATCAATGGCAACCAAATAGTAACCTTGACCATGGAGGCAACAGCTCTCAATTGGTCCAATAAACATCCATGCCCATGCTGTAAAATAGCCAGGGATACGCATTGCATTGAGCTCGTGAGGAGGTACTTTGATCAGATCTCCATGTACCTGACATTTATGACATCTTTGGACAAATCGAGCACAATCATTTTCCATAGTCATCCAGAAGTATCCTGCCCTTAAGATTTTCTTTGCATATGTAAACCCATTCATATGTTTCCCACACACTCCAGCGTGCACTTCTTTAAGCAATTTTGTGGCTTCTACAGCATCCACACATCGTAGTAATCCCAGATCAGGAGTTCTCCTATAAAGAATCTCCCCATTCAAAAGAGTTGTTGGCATTCTTCGAATCGTTTATTTTGGCGCATTGTGCTTTTTCAAGGTATTCGCAGCTTCTAAGACCTTTTCACATCGATAGTTACCATGGACTTCATCGATCCTGTTTTTTCCCACATGTAAACAATGCGCTGGTTGTTTCTTTTCCAAACCTATCTCAAGTGGGTCAATGTAACTCTTTCTGGGTGTTGATCTTGGAGGATTTGAGTGCGAGAGCCTTCAGCAAAATCTTTTTTATTCTTCGGGGGTGTGTATGACTCGGTTCTTCCTAAATCTTTTTACATAACTTCGCGTACCAGTGTACGTAAGGTAACGAGTTTATGATTATTCACAGACCATTCTCTGAACTTGATGAATCAAAACAAGTTGAAGTACCAATTATCAGTATTCTTGCATGGTCATGTCAAGAGCCATTCTGATGTCAAAGAATACAAGCTTAGTACTCAGCCATGTTATAGTGCATCAAATTAAGCTTCGCTGTGGCTTGGAAAATGTTTGTCCTGATTCAGATATCAATACTGCTTCCAATTCATGATCCCTAGATGTAAGTGCTACATCAAAGACACTTCTCCAACCAGGATATGATCTGATATGTCTCCCTACAAAACAATATTCTTCACTCAGCGGAAAATACGTGTAAGTGGTTCTATCCTTCATCTACTAAGCTTTTCAGGCAAGGTGATTGTCCAAGGCTGGCCCTTGATGCTTTCTGAGTTCATGTTACCATGTCAAACTCACTCAACAACATTTGCCATTTTGCTAGCTTCCTGCGGGCATTGCCTTCTGACAATAGTACTTGAGTAGGTCCATTCTTGAAATAAGAGGTTTATAAGCCAAGTAAGTATCAAATTTTTGATCAACCCAAGTCAAAGACAAACAAATTCTTCTAAGAGATATACGGAGGCCCATTACGATGGAATTCTTGTCACGTAGTATATAACTCTCTCTTTCTCCAGTTTCATCAGGTATGTCCCCAACCACAACACCAAAGGAGGTTGTCAGAGATGGAAAATACAATAACAAAGGACCACCCGCGCGTGGTGGAACCACTACTGGCAGATTTGAAAGGTATAACTTTTGATAGTGTCCAAAGCCTTCTGGCATTCTCGGTACACTTGGGTGGCCATTCTTTCGTAACAACTTGAATAGGGGTCACAGTTCACCATTGATTGGGCTATGAATTGATGATGTAATTCAGCTCCCCAGAAAAAACTCATTACTCCTTCTTAGTCTTTGGCGGAGGCAAGGGTTGAATTGTCTTGATTTTGGAGATTAAGGCTCGATACCTTTCTCTACTATGATAACCTAGAAGAAGATGAGAAACTTCCCTGCAGGTACTCCAATGCACATTTGGCTGGTTTTTCAACCTCAAATAATACCTACTGAACCTGTCAAAGCACGTTCAAAGTGCGTTAGATGATTGACTCTTGCAGGATTTGTGATGTACATCGTTCCACAAACACCTTAATTTGTTTGTGGATCATATCAGGGAATATGCGTGGTCATAGCTCTCATGTAAATGGATCCAAGCATTCGTGAGGCCCGAACGGACATCTCCTCGATATTTGGTAGGGACTCCCAAGGGGTGATGAAGTGTTTTCTTGCATCTTTCTTCATCCATTAAATTGGTGTATCCACAAAACAATACAGAAAGATTGGCCAATCATGCTTGGCACAAGTATCAATGAGATATGGATGTTTGGCAACGGGAAATTGTCTTTAGACTGGCTTTGTTGGATCCGATAATCCACGCATATCATAATCTTTTCCATCTTTATCGCTATTTGGAAAATGTTAGACACCAAAGTGGGATACTAGTCACTTCGATGACATGCGGAGTAGATGCTTTCATGACCTCTGCTTTATCTTGAAATAAGATTGGTTTGAACTTTCTGGTTGTTTGTTACCGGGACAAGATTCTGAATTGATAGGCAACCTATGGGAAACAATATCAGTGCTTAATCCTCGGCATATCATCATAAGACGGGGCAAAACACCTCGATTATTGTTTGAGCAGCTCGACAAAGGTTTCCTTGTGATTGCTGTCAAATGGATTCTGACTCGGGTTTCTCTAACCGAAGTGTCATCTCCTAAGTGACTATCTCTGTCTCATACAAGTTGGGAGTTTTATTATCTACAAGGTTCCTCAGCGGCAGTAAGGTGTTCAAGGCATTCATAGTTTCCTCATCAATCTTACATTCATCGTAATTGACTTGACTTGTTCACCGTTGCTGTGAACATGTAATAACCATTGGCAAGTTTAGATTCATTTTACTGAAAAGAAAATAAAGCAATCATGTTATGATAGGAAGAATTAAATGTAAATTAGAAAGTAATTTGCAAAGGCACTATAAAAAATAAACAGGAGGCTTTTCATTGAAAAAAGGCGTACAAAACTTTGATCATGACTCATGTCAAAGTTTGAGTCATTTACTTTTTTAAAACATTACTATGAAAATATAAAGTGACATAAAAGGTTGTGTTCGGGCATCTTCCGAACTACAACCAATTTTCAAAAGTAAAAATTCCAAATCTTGTTGGTCTTACCAAGCAGTCGATGAATAATAAGTGAGTGGACACCCAATTCGTAGAATCTCTTAATTGGTTTGGCTCTCGAATGGTGGGTGTCGTAGTAGTAGGCGTGTCGTAGTGCATTCTTCCAAGATACAGGCACAACTCTCCTTCATCAAACAATACTCCCATCCCTTCCAGTAGACCATAACTCTCGGACTCTAAATCCTGTAAGCAAACAAATAAATGGTACAATTCATTGAATAGGCTTTGGTAGAGAAAGGCCCATGTTTCTTCCTTGCTTCGCTTGAAATAATTCCTCCTTTTGTTGCGGTATAACCAACGCCAAAGTGGAAATTTGAAGGGGATAGGGAATAGGTTCGGATATGCCATCAAATTCTTGCCCAATCCACGTTCAGGCTCAATAATCGGTCTTAGCATGGTTGTGGCATCATATATACACCGACGGATTGGTGTTTGAGGTGCTATATCTCAAACAGAACATTCATTATCTCACCAAGTGAAAGTCAGGAACTTGAGAGGAAATCGTCAATAACGGGACAGGAAGACGGGGAACTACGAGTACTCTCTTCAAATGAATGAATGACAATTTAATGGCCTCCTAGATGACTTCAAAGATTTTTATGAAGTGGAGGGAACTACTACCGACAGCATGGATCCATGGTCTTCCTAGCAAAATATTGTAGCTTTTGGATATACCCTCACTTGGAATCAGTTTACAAATTCTGCAGGAGGCCCCATTTTGGATACACAAAGGCTACATACCCATGGTCTCTCTTTTCGACCAATCAAACGCCCTTAAATTCATGCGACTTTGACGGATTTTCAACATCATGATTTAGCCGGAGTAAGGGGTGATAACGGGGAAATATTGAGTCCTGAATACCATTATCAATCAATACTCGTAGCTACAAAACTTGGTCCCATGAATTTGAGATGATATACAAGGCACGGTTGTGCATTCATTCCCTCAAGTGGGTAACTCCTATTTCGAAGAGATCAAGTGACTCCCAAGGACATGACTAACCATAGTTGCTTCATTATCACCCACTTGTTTCACCGAGGGTACATATGCTTCATTGAGTACATTCAACCAATGCTTCGATAGTACTTAGAAATCATCAATAGAGCCCAAATAGAAATTGAGCGGGAAGTTTTCTCAAATGACTTGACAAGGATACTCCTTAGGCTGGCATTCTTCACCAAAACTCTAGGATCACCTTCTGTGTTGGCCTTGGTTGTTTACTCCTTTCGTCGTGTTTCTTGAGAAACTCTTTGGAAAAACATAGCATCTTCCAGAACGGTCATCCCTTGAGTGTAGCCCACCTGGACAATGAAATTTTATTTGGGCTGTCGTTGTTTCTTTCCTTTGACAAAGCAAATGCATGATGAGGTGCAGTTATTACAACAAACTATGGATGAACTTTATGGTCAAAAGGCCACTATTGGTATTGAGTGCGTTGACATTGTTTACCGACTATGTCCCATTAGCGAGAACAGGTTCGTCAATTGCATAATATTGATGGTCGCTTACCCAGGATTAATAAATGCGTTTTAAGATTTCACATTGGGTGTGAAGAGGAAAGGCAGTGATGACTCTATTATCGATCAAAAATCTGAATCTTTTGTTTTAAATGATACACCCTTTGTATCATGTCCTGATCCTCCAGAATGGTAAGCGCATAGTTGATCGCTTCGAAAGAACTTGGGTGTGAGATTAAGGTCCTGCGTCTACTGGTTGGATCAATCCAGCGGCTCGTAAACGCTAAAAGTTGGGTACTGTTTATTTTGCCAATGGGGTTGAAACTGGCGAGGCTTCTTTCTAGGTAGGGCGGGGTAAATTATTGGTAGTTGGGTTATTTTTTCCAGGACTTTGGTAGGCTGGTACATTGGACTGGTGATTGGTGGTGTCTTTTGGTAGGTTGAGTGGTGATTTTGGGATAGGGGTGATGATGGAGGTTCTATGGTGATGGTGTAGGTCTATTGTGCATAGTAGATGGGAAGTGGAGTTCTGTGGAGGTGGTGGAATTATTAACGGTTGGAGAAGGAATCGGTTGTGTTTCCAATGGCAGAACCAGACCCAAAAACCTTTGTGGCCGTGACCGGGGTTAAAAGGATACAACGAGAAATCCTCTTTCTTTCTAGCAAATCCGAGTGGCCGTGGATGTGAGGATTTGTTGGCCGGCCTGCCAAAGCAGTGAGATTGTAAACCGTTCCCAGATTAAGTCCATCCGATAGGCTTCTCCTATTTGATCAGTGCGAAAACTTTTTGTCCCATCTCTGGCAAACATCCTTTCATAATACTCGAGCTCTCCGATCGCTCGAATAAAAGCAAAGGTTATTCGCTTTCGAGTCACACAGGCTGGAACCTTTTTGCAGCTTCTTTCCTCCAACGACAGGCATTATCGACGATAGTCCTCCGCTGGTCTTTGGCTGATTTTTTCAAATAGAATCTATCAGGACTCTTCGACATTAAACAAGGAATATTTCAAAAAAATCTTGCGCTAGAAGCTCCACATGTAGACCACTGATAGAGTGTGAGATCGTGTTTAACATTTCTAACGTCCCCCACGCAGGCTTCGAATAAACAATCTCATAATTAATGCACATTTTTCCCATAAGTACCCACAAGTTGACTCACAAGAAGTCTCGCAGGACCATGGATTCCAATAACATGAAGGTTCAAATTTTTGGACTGTTGTACTTCGGTATTTTAAATAGGGTCATGCATAGTCGTCATTACTCAGTCCTGTGATTTTCTTGAAGTTTGGACACTTTTAACTACTTCAAAGATGGCCCCTTTATGGACATCATTCTTGTTAAAGCTTTTCTTCTCTGAGCCTCACTCCTTTTCCATCTCTTCATAGTGATTCAGCTCACGGTGTTGAAACAGGAAAGCTAGGACATGGTTCAGGGTTGTGTTAGGCTGATGGAATTTGATGTTACGGAAGGGTATGTGGTTTGGGCTAGCAAAACAAGTGGATTATGGGACTGAGGGTTGGAATTGGTAGGTTGGCGTGAAGTTTTGGGAGTGATTAGTGCAGGTGATTGGTTCTGATTTGGTGATGGGGTGGTGTTGGGTAGGACGTGCTGGCGTAAGGAGCGTTGGATCCAGTTAAGTCAAGTGTTATGAGGATTAGGAGTGGATATATATTTCTTGAGAAAACGGCGAAAAGACACTTCAAGACCTATTGGACGGACTTTATTGTTGTGATTTTAAATATGCTTAGGTGCTCTAAAAATAATAGTGGATTTATTCTGCTTGAGACAAAACACCCACATAAACACACAACCAATTATATCAAGCAATACACAAATGATTTATATCTCGTCCTAGATTTGTTGACCTTTTATGCCAAAGTTTGGCCTAAAGTCAAAAATAATGGGATTATGATAGATTGAGCCAAGCACTAATTTGTGACAACTCGAGGTTGAAACAAAGACAAAATAACATTTAAATACAATAAATGGTACAAATAAAAAATGACACCAAAATAAGGAAACAATTCAAGCTCCACTTGAATGTTGTTATCAATTCATGACGGTGGAGAGAGTGTTGATGCTTCCACGTTGTTAGGCTATTCCTAGCATTACCAAATAATGCATTATATTGCCAGTTGATCCAACATTTAAGGGGTGACCGCTTCGTTCGAGATGAAATGCCTTATCAGACGTCGTCCCGATATCCTGTGGAAAAACCTTATTAGCCCTTCTGGACTTATGCTGTTTGCGATCTTCTGAGGCCACACCTGATATTCTTGGAATTTCTTTTCGTGACCCTTTCTATATCCAGCATGAGATATTGTTCCATTAAGCAGTATCTCTCTGGCTCTAAGACTTTCGAAGTTTGTCCGAAGGAAACTTGCAGAAACACTCATGTGGATCGAGATGGATTACGTGTGCCGACAAAATGTGGAAGTACGCGCACGGAGCAATAAGGTTGGACACCTTTTAACACCAAGTGTAAGCTCAATATGTAGTAGGACTCTTGCACTGATATGTGCCCGGAATCAGAGTAGTGGATAATCCACTGAATTGGTCTCGAGGCAGGATGGTCAGATTTTCATAACACATATCAGTACCAACCGGAGGATACAACATTTTTGTTTCCTGTCGAAAAACCTGCAATAGTGATTTACGTTGCTAAAGCATATGTCATCCATATTTTTACGCTTGGAAAATTTTTTCACGGCCCACACTGTAAAAGAAGGTGCAACCTTCAAAGAAGTGTGCTTCCCACCTCTCTTACCTTCCAAGAGCTCGAATATAGTCTGCTAAAATCATGGGAACTAGAGTGAGACTCTTCGCCATTAACACCTTCCAACAAGACACGAACACTGAACATAGCATGTGATGAGATGACCAGTTTCTCGTGGAAACACTAAAGTTCTAGTAAAGCCACAGTAAAGCAGTAGGGCGTAGCTTGCCAAGAACAAGAGGCAGAGCATTCCTTCGAAACATTTTAATAACTATTTGAGCGTCCATACCTTTCATATAAGGAATCCAGAGAAAATCCCAAATAGGTTCGGACAGCATCGAAGTTTCTTTCATTTTCAGTACTAAGTAGCCGAAGAAGTTCTTCCCTGATTGATGTGAGAAATAATTTGACCTGTTCCTCGCAGTGACTGCAAACTGGTAAATAATTAGGTTCCTCAAAGCAGGTGTTAGGTTAAATGTCTCTTGAACGTGAACACAAACACGGTCTGGATCCTAAAAATGAATCAACGCTTTAATCATCTGTTTTCTGGGGTAACCTAATAGATAGGGAGGCACCCCCACTTTTTGCAATTGCTAATTTTTCACTTGGCGTAAAATTCTCCCACCAGGTTCAATTGTACCGAAAAATCAGACCATCCTTAATTTTGGGCACTTGAGGGACGGAATTATTAGAAATTTAAAAAAAATAATAATAATAAAATAAACATCTAACATCACAAACTCACTACTGTCAATGAGGCTTGGATCCATCTATATTATCACGTTGCACCACACGTTCGTTGGGGAGTGAAACCCATTGACGTAAGGGTGGGACTTCTTAATGTGAATCGATACATCTTGATCGATCCATCTAGGCATATGCTGCATTATTGATCCTTAAATTGAGGGGTGGTTTCGCTATATCTTAGTTTTCTAAGATTTGGCTGTTTCTAGACACAAGGTTCCTGATGGACAATCTGTGAGAGCTACGCGGAGCGGGTTGGGTGGTTTAACGCGGAAAAAGTATCCGGACACACGCGCATATTACAACTTTCCTAACTATAGGAATATGAAAGACAGTTTGCGTGTGCATAAAGCCACCTCGCGTGTATCGTATGTTAATGTGAATTCCCATAAGTGGATGGAAATAAAAGGGAATGACAGTTTTTAAAGCAATATAAATAACATGGATTGAAAATAATAACAAATAAACAGTGTCATATCACATAAGCATAAAACATAAAGCATTAGCATGTAATATAAGCAAACAAATAAGGATATGACCAAAACATTAATTAATTAAACCTAAGTCTATTATGGTTAGAACACCTATCAAATCCCCAGCAAGGTCGTCATTTCTGTTAGCAGTTGAATTGATCGTTCCTTAGAAATCACCTTTTGAACTGTCTTAAGTAAAAATGATTTTAAAAGAATTTTTAGAAAGAGTCGACAACGAATTGTTTGAAGAAAATTAAAAAAAAACTTGATCCAAAAATATTTTAACAGATAAATCTTAATAAATTTAGAAAAAAACGGGAAGAGGTTCTTAATTATGCTTCAAGAGGTTTTTATTTTAAGATTTGAAGCACCCGCTAACCGCCGGTATCTATGACTTAGGTAATTTTTATTTTTTATTTATCTTAGAAAACATGATTTAATATAATAATTAACAATATTCGATCAACTTTAGAAATATTTAAACAAATATCAATTTGATTTATTTTTGTATTCTAACAAAAAATGGAACTTTAATTAAAGTTTTTTTAATATGAATTAATTATAAGTAAATAAAATTGTAAAAAAAACCAAACTAAATTATTTTTATTGTTTTCCATCATGTGAAAAGATAATAAATCAAACCAAATTCATTAATTTAAGGAATGGAAACCCATTTTTAATTATGGAAGAATATAAGACTTCCACCTAACTTAAAACAATGTTTAAAATATTAAAATGGTTAATGCGAAAAAAATCATAAAGAATATATATATTTTAAGAAACATAGGTTTGACTTAACTAAAGATATAATTTTTTCTCATATACTTGCTAAAAATAAATTATTGTAAAAGATGTTTATATAGTAAGCCAATCCATAAAAAAACCAATAATTCATCTTTTGGGTGATTTCAAGTAAGTTAATTATTTTCAATTCTAAAGTTAGAGTTAAATGCAAATAGTCAACATAATCAAAATAATTAGGAGAGTGAAAGAGCACAATGGAACATTGGCCCTTACTTGGGTCCAATTTCGCTTGCAAGTTTGGGTTTAACCAAATCCAATTTTTGTATACATAGACTGTAAATCGGTTGATATTAGACGTATAATCAGCTCTCTGCGTGTTGTACTCCTGCTTCATAACACTTGCATTTCTTACCTCATCTCTATATTTCAAATTTTTGTCTGCATATTTGCTGCCATGAACCTGTACATCAGTTTATAAACATTATATACATCATGTATACAACTTGTTTTCGCCTTCCGAATACCTATCTTTCAATTTTCACCCCTTATTTATTATCTTCAAATTATTCATCCACTTCACCATTTGCAATGGGGGCAGACTCGAGAGGGAATAAAATGAATTTGGGCCTTTATGGCCCATTTCAAAATGCGAAGGGAAAGGATTGAGTCCACTTGGACTCCATGTTGAGTTCACATGTAGAAAAAATGAGAACAACAAGAATAGAATGCGTATAAGATAGGAGAGCCTTAATTATATCAACAAATATTTGCAAAAAAAATAAGGCTAAACTTTTACCAAACAAGAGGCTTAAAATCCTACTAAGAGTCATTGAGCAATTTCACCTACTGTTGCATACTAGTAGGAGGAAAACAAAGATGGATATTTTCAAACAAGTTCTAAAAGAGAAAAGAAAAAAGAATAAGAATAATAAATAGGAGAAGACACATCATTATCAGACAACAATAAAAAACTATAGCAAAATGATCAATGTATGCCTGTGGCAGAACTAAAAGAAGATGAATATTCTTTAAGATGAGACAAAATGTTAGATCTAAAACAAAAAAAATCTATAAAAACGAGCTATTCGTTATGCCAAATTTGGGGGGGGATAATGATTTATGCTAAATTTTACTTAGGATGGAGGATGAACACATTGTTAAATATCTATAACTAAACATGTGCAGGCATCTTGTTCATACAAATCCATCACTACCTAAAGTCTAAAAGCATAAACAATACGTATTCATGAGATAAACAAAAGGGGCTTTGTTGAGTGTCATCAATACCATAAAAGACCTATGTCCAACATAGTATGCTCAAGGTATTGATATTTCCAAATCAAATGAGACGGGAAGGAAAGGCTAACTGATAAGCTTGAGAATGAGGATTATTAAACTGAATTAACTGGTGCATTACAACATTGGTAGTTACAAGCAATGCAATGAATTAAAACCAAATGATATAAACACAATCTCGACTAAATGATAAGATAGGTTAGACACATCTACTAGGCAAATTCAAATAGTATTAACAAAATCCGTGACAATGAGAACGGAACAAAGGCAGGTCACCAAGAATAAAACCTCCTTCTTATCATATTTACAAAACTCCAACAAACAGTCAATAATCCAAACGACGCAGTTGATAAACCCTCTACCGAGCAAATGAACTTTAAACTATTTCTAACAAAGCAGGACAGAGATCCAACTAATTACATAGACATAAAATTGATGTAATGAATATAACGACCAACATATAATATCAAATTAACTTCCCTGATGTTAGACTCGTGCTTACTACCCAGGGAATCACAAGGAGAGCGAAGTTAAGAAAAGATTAAAAAGAAAGAACCACAAAACTCTTTAATAAACCGACCATATACCAAGTATTTGAACCACACATAAAACCGCAATTGAACCGAATCAAAGGAGGCGAGGTTAACATTTATTGGGGCAGCCAACAATGAGACGACAATGAGCTGAGAGCAAATGATTATTCTACCACCAAGATTCAAAGTAAACAAATAGACAACCAAGAAGGTCAAACAAGCTTGCACTATATTTGAGATTCGCTTGAAACTTCTAGTGTAAAGTAATTGTCGCTTCAAAACTCATACTCCCGAGCCTCTCTCCAAATCCCTTGAGCATGGCGAACTATTTAAGGGAAGATGAAAACAGAATTTGGTGGGAAATCTATTGGATTGAAAGAGAGTGTTGAAATCATATTTTTGCTCCTTTTCGAAGGGATCAAACAGTAAAAAGTCATGGGGAAGTGGTATTTTATTCTAAAAATCCGCAAAAAGGGGGAAAAGGGACGAGAAGGACGAAGATGGTACTGTGCACCGTTTGGACTAGAAACCATCGAGTGGAGGAAAAGAAGAAGAAGACGTACAAAGGGTACTGGTTGGATGCCCACTTCTCGCTGGAAATTATGGGCGTGTGTCGGTATTGCAGCGTTGAACTTTGCTGCGTTATCACTATTTCTCACTGAGTTTTCAGCGGAGCACAGGAAAGCGATTATACAAGGGGGGTCAGGTATTGCTGCTGCGGTGGTTTGGAATGTTTAACAAATAGGTGTGTTATTGAGAATGGGTAACTTTGGAAATTGTCTCTGGTGGGGCTGCTGATTGTATGTTGTTGGGCTGGAAATTGAATTGAAATTGGGCCAAACTCTAAAAGCTGAAAAAGGCGCTTTAAAAAGGGAAGTGAAAAAGATAGTCAATTGAATTGCCAATTATAGCAATTAGGGATAAGAAGGCTAGCCAATGGAGCTAAAAATTTAGATGAATTAATATTAAATTAATTAACGATTCTCTTAATCTTTAACAAGAGATAATAATTAAATTAATTATAAACTAATTAACTAAAAATTATAACTATAACTTAAAATAAAGTGAATTAATAAGTTCTAATTAAACATAAAAATCGTTTGTGATGATTTTCAATATTTAGAGAATTAACATTGATAATAAGATATACCTAGTTATATTAAAAATATCAATAATTGACAAAAGTCCTATAAAAATAAATTTTTAAGTATTTGAATTTCATGAAACTCATTAATTAAAAGTATAACTACTAATAATATATAAACAAAAAAAGTGAGATGATTTTTTAACTATTCATAAAATATACTAATCATATAATTAAGAGAAACATGTAAATTTATTTAAAAATGATAAACAAAAAAAAATGAAGCGATGTAAGATAACTGCAAACCATATATATGAAGAGAACGTAATGCTCGGAGAATAAGATTAAGAAAGAAGGTCGGAATACAACTGGAGTTTTCAATGTGGAACACACTACATATACCTTTAAACCTAAGGAATCAGGTAGGTTTAGGTCGACTCGATCGGTTGACAAAAGAATCTTATAGGGAGATAACCTTTGTTTTGGAGGAGTGAAAGTCAAAACGAGTGTGGAGAATAGGCTTGCTGGGGAAACCTACTAACCAAGAATGCTGTAGCTCTTACATCTATAATTAAGGAACTTACATGGACATAATTTAAAGTTCGTGGTGCGTTGTCACTAGATGAGAAAGTTGCCTCGTGGTGGATGCGAAATTGAAATGATGAACTTAAAAGAAAACCCACACGTCTTTTGATAGGGGTGTGGTTTGATTGTAGGTGGGAAGTTGCTCCTCAGGCTAGCGGTCCTAAGAGTTTTGACACCCCTCTTTGGACTATGTCCCAGTTCACTGCGAAGAAAAAAGTTCCACGTTGTGTGCATCCCCTTTTTGATGTTTGTCCACACACTGTTGGAACTTTAATTGTTCTCATTGAGATTTTACGTTAACTTCTACCAGTTTGTCATAATGCAAAAAAACATGTATCTCAATAATGGCCCTCTCGGTGTGTTTTGAAATATGATGGCCCTCTTGGGTTTGATAATATGATGGCCCCTCCAGAAATTTAATATGAATGGCCTTTCTCGGCATGTAGTTTGAATATTAATGGTCCTCTCGGCGGTTTTGTTGATGAATATGAATGGCCCTCTCGGTGTCTTGGAATTGCAATGGCATTCTTGACATTGAATATGATATGGAACCTCTCCGGCAGTTTGAATATGAATGGCCATTCGGCAATTATATTGAATGGCATTCTCGGCCAGTTTGAATATGCATTGCCCTCTCGGCAGTTCATATGAATGTCCATGATCGGCGTTGAATACAATGGATTTCTTGGCATTAGAATATGAATGACTTCTCGGCAGGTTGAGAAGGAATGGGCCTTCTCGGGCCAAAGTTTGACTATGCATGGCTTCAGGCATTATTAAAATATGGAATGTCCATCTCGCGTTTGAATATATGAATGACCCTCTCGGCGTTTGAAACAATGGCCTTCTTCAGCATTTGAATATGAATGGCCCTCTCGGTATTTGAATAGAGTGGTTCTTCGCGCGTTGAATACAATGGATTTGACTGTGAATGTGTATTATTTGGTCAGTAGATAGTTTCACTCATAATCGATATTTGCTGATAGGCTCTCCTGAAAATAGTTGAGTGATAAATATAGTATCTTGTATGATCATATTTATCCTGCCATCACACAACAATGTTAGGTTTTGGGAACACTGATTATGTGTGGATTCTTCCAATCGTCTTGCTCTTATCTTGTTCTCTTGGAAGTTGGTTGACCCTACGAATCCGCTATAGGACAAAAGCAGGCTCATATTTAATAGAACACTTGTATGTATGAAAGTTTTAGGAAACATAGTTTTAAAGAAAAATCTAGCCAATTAATTGTCCACGGGACATGCACGGACACACAAACAAAACCATTGTCTAAGATTTGTCATGATAGGTAATCTTTTGGAATTTCAAAAACTCCTTGTAATTATGTCATATTGAAGTACTGAAAATTGACTCTGAGTTGAGTTACCGTGATGGAAATTTTTGAGGCCTTCCTCAAAAAATTCCTGTCACGTTAAAGGTTTTAAAAGAAATTTGATGGTACGTAATCACGAAGAAATCCTAAATATCTTGCAAAATTTCAAGATATTTCCTCAAATCATACCATAATCGGATTTATTTTGATTGATCTGACCCTTTTATAAGAAAGAACTCTTCAATATAGAATTTTGAGATCTCTCAAAATTCTGTGCCAGTTCATTATGAAAGAAATGAAAAATCTTAATGGACTATGACACCGAACCCTGTGGTAGCCTATCGTATCCGTGAGGCAGGAATAGGTTTCAAACGTAGTGTCCCTATCGATGGTTAACAGGAATAAGAATTTGATAAGGAATAACGGACCGAGGCGACATAGGACGCATACGTTATCTCGTTTTTGAGAATGCAGAGTCGAAAGTAGTTCAATACAAAAAGGAAGGATTGTCCAAAGATTAAGGTACAATGATTACGAACAATTTGCTTGAATTACAAGGAAATAAAGAAGGAAAGCAAATAACATTATTTCAAAGTAATATCTCCTGACGGGATCTGAATTGATCGCTTTTCTCACATACTCTACCGTCCATATTCAGCTAGGACCAAAGCTCTCTTGAAGTACTTGTGGCCAACATACGGCCTGACAAGTTAGGTGACAAATTTCCCTTTATATTCCTTGATTGAGGGGAAAATGCGCTCAAACACCAATTGACCTACCTCAAATGTTCGAACTCTTACTTTCTGTTTGAACGCACGGAGTATAATCCTGTTGATAAACTGGCCATGACAAACGACACTCATTCTTTATCATCAATCAATCGTAACAACTCATATCGATCAAGAACCCCATTCGCATCGCTCAATCACAAACTTCTAAATAATCCTCCAAAGACGGTTATCTAAACTTCAGTCTGTAATCACTGCCTCTGTTCCGGATACTAAAAAATACGGAGTTGCTCCAGTGAAGTTTGAATTGTGGTGCGATAACCTAGCAAGGATAAGGCAAATTCCATCCAAATTTGTAGTTGTCAATCATGCTTTATCAATATCCTCTTGATTGATGTTCTTATTGGTTAGCTTCCACAGATCAATATTGAGGACGATATACAATTGAATTACAATGGGTAATTTGAATTTTCAAATCTCTTCATTAAGGGACTTTTAAGATTTGCACCATTTTCCGTGATGAGAGGGACTCAGGAACTCTAAAAAACTTAATCAAATTATTGCGACACAAAATCCGTCACAACTGTCTTCGTCACAACTTATAGGAAGCAGCTTGACCCACTTGTGAAATAATCAATTGTTGTGCGACCTAAATAACCTATGACCATTGGAGGCAACAGGCTCAATTGGTGCCAATAAACATCATGCCCCATGTGGATGGCCAAGGAGACGCATTGATGAGAGACGGGGGAGGAACTGTCTCGAAAGGCTTTGATTCTCGCGGGAGGTGCTCCTTTTGCCCCTCCCCTTTCTTTCTCCATTCCCCTTTTTCCAGTTTAAATTTTTCCTCTGATCAGTCTCATTTCTCTCTCTCTATGCCTCCATGTTTTCACCCCTTTTTCATTCCCCCGCTTTTTCATATCCTCAACCTCCTCCCCCAACTTGCAACCTTCCTCTACCCTCCACTATTTTCTGTGATCGATCTTCTGCACTCTTCCCATATGACTTTCTCCTTGTTCTCTCCACTCACCCCCCCATTCCATTTATGCCTCTTTCTCAGCGCCTCCCTTTCCGCTTTTATCTTTCACATCCCGTTTTTACGCCAGTCTCGCTCCTTCCACATTACTTTGAATCATTCTCATTGTACTGAATTCTATGAATAAAATCTTTGTGACAAATCGAGCACAATCATTTTCCTAGTCATCCATAAGTATCTTGACTAAGAGTTTCTGTTGATTAATGTAAACCCATTATATGTTACCCACACACTCCAAGTTGAACTTCTTCAAGCAATTTGTGGCTTCTACAGGCTCCACACATACGTAATAATCCCAGTCTGGAGTTCTTCCTATAAAGAATCTCCCATCAAAAAGAAGTTGTTTGTCATTCTTTGAATTGTTTTCCTTTGGTGCTTGTTGCTTTTTTCAGGTATTACGCCAGTTTCTTAAGTACCTTGTCACATCGATATACCATGATTTCCATCCGATTCTTTCCATGTAAACATGCGGTGTTGTTCTTTTAAACCTATCTCAGTGGGTCAAGAATCTTTTCTGGGTGTTGTTGTATCATGGAGGGATTCTGGGGCGAGAGCATCAAACAAAAACTGTTTTGTATTCTCGGGGTGTGTCTGAAATCGGTCTTCATAAATCTTTGAATAACTTCCGTACCGTTGTACGTAAGGTAAGATTTTAGGATTCTTCACGGGCCCATCTCCTTGAATTGATGAATCAACCAAGTATGAATTCACAATTATCAGTGTAATTCTTGTGAATGTTCATGTCAAGAGCCCATTTCTGATGCCAAGAATTAACAAACTTTTGTACTCAGCATGTTATTAGTGCTCAAAATCTAAGCATTCGCGGTAGATGAAAAGTGGTTGTCCTGATTCAGATATCAATACTGCTTCAATTCATGATCCTCTATAGTTATTGCTCCATCACAGAACATTTTCTCCAACCAGGAATGATTCTGATATTGTCTTCCCTCAAACAATTACCCTTCATCAAGGGAAATAAGTTTTAAGGGGTTCATATCCTTCATCTAATGCCTTTTAATCAAGGTGATCGGGCCAAGGCGTGCTCTTGATTGCTTTCTGAGTCATGTATACAGTGTCAAACTCAATCAACAAACGTTTTCAATTTTGTTTCGAGCTTTAATGTAGGCATTTGCCTTCTGAAATATGTACTTGACGAGGTCCCTTTTGAAAGAAAGATGTGTTGTATAATCCGACAGAAATGTCTCATTTTTATACCCAAGTCAAAGCACAACAAGTTCGCTCTAAGAGGGTTTATTAAACGAGCCTCATACGTGTAACTTTCTTGCTCAAGTGTATAGCTCTATCTATTCCAAGTTTCATAATGTTGTCCCAAAACACACACCCCAATATGCGTGTCAGAGACGGATAAATACAAAACAAAGGACTACCGCGGTAGGTTTCGGCACCAAATAATGGCAGATTTAAAAGGTAATTTTGATAGTGTCAAAAGCCTTATGGAATTTTCGGTACACTTTGTTGGCGCATTCTTTCATAACAAAACTTGAATATGGGTTAACAGATCACCTGTTGATTGGGCTATGAATCGACTGATGTTTGGAATCAGTCGCCACAAAAATCTTTACTTCCTTCTTAGTCTTTGGAGGAGGCAAGTCTTGAATTGTCTTGATCTTGGAAGATAAAGCTGATACCTCTTCTCTAACAATGAAACCAAGAACCTCCCTGCAGTACTCCAATGCACATTTGGGAATGGGGTCAACTTCAAATCACTGACCTACGGAAACTGTCGAACGAACTATTCCAACGTGCATCAGATGATTCTGAACTCTCGTGGGATTTTATGATGACACGTCCACATACACTCAATTCTTTGTGGATCATATCATGGAATTGGTGGGTCATAGATCGCATTGTAAGTGGAATCCAGCATTCTTGAGGTCGGAACGAAATCCTCGATAATGTAGACTCCCAAGGGGGATGAATGTTGTTTTCTCTGCATTCTTCGTCATCCAGTAAGATCTGGTGGACACGCAGTAACAATCCACGAAAGATTGACAAACTCAGCCTTAGCACAATTATACACTGAGTATATGGATGTTGTGGCAGCGGGAATTGGGAAATTGTCGTTTTGACTTGCTTTTTAGAGATCCGATAATCCACGAATATCCTAATATTTCCATCTTCTTCTGCTACACATGGAACAATGTTGACAACAAAGTGGATACTTAGTCACTTCGAAGACCTCGATTTGATCTGCCGTCATGACTCTTTCTTGTATTCTTTAAACAGATCAGGTTTGAACTTTCTGGTTTTTCAGTTTCTTAATCTGGCATACTCATCATAAGACCAGAAAACACATCGATGTTATTGTTTGAGACAGCTCGACCAATTTTCCTTTGTTATTGCTGTCAAATGGTACTGACTCGGGTATTCTCTACCGACTTGTCATCTCCTAAGTTGACTAATCTCTTGTCTCATCCAAGTTGCGGATTTTTATTATCTGCAAGGTTTCCTCAAGTCGTCAGTAAGGTGTTCAAGCATTCATAGTTCTCATCATAGTTCACATTCATCTTCATTGACCATTACTTACGTTCACCGTGCTGTGACATGTAATGACATGGCAAGTTTAGATTCATTTTACTGGAAAAGACAATAAAGCAATCTGTGCATGTTAGGTTAGATAGAATGAATTTCAAGTATATATAGAAAGTAATTTGCAAAGGCAATATCAAAAATAAACGAGGGTTTTATTTGGAAAAACAAAAGGGGTAAAAACCTTTGATCCTGAACTCATGCAAAGGAGTCATTTACTTTTTTAAACATTACATGAATAAAAAGTTACATAAAAGGTTGTTTCCGTCCTCGTTCGAACTACAACCAATTTTCAAAAGTAAACACTTTCAAATCTTGGCTTGTATACCAACATTTGATGAATAAAAGTGGAGTGGGCCACCCCAATTCTGTAGCATCTCTGAAGATTTGGCATCTCGAATGGTGGGTGTCGAGTGCATTCTTCAAGATCACAGCACAATCTCGTCATAAACAATCGTCCCATCCCTCAGTATAGCAAACTTCGGACTCTCAAATCTTTAGCAACAAATCACGTGGTACATTCTGGAATAGGCTTGGGGTATATTAAAGGCCAGTTTTTCTTCCTTGCTTTACTTTGAATAATTCCTCCATTGTTGACGTATAACCAACGCCAAAGCGGAAAATTTTGAAGTGGGATAGGAAGAGGTTCGGATATGCCATCCAAATTGTCCAATCCACGTCAGGCTCAAAAAGATGCTTCTTAGAATGGTGGGGCAAGCATGTTATACACCGACGGCATGGGGTTGGCCGGTGTTATATCTTCTAAAGCACATTCATTATCTCCACCTGTGAAAGTCAGTAACTTGGGATGAATCGTTCAATAACCGGGAACAGGAAAGCCAGGTAACTACGATTACTCCCTTCACATGAATGGACAATTTATGGTCCTCCTAAGATGAACTTCAAGATTTGATGCGTCAATGTGGATGGAATGCTCCGACGCATGGATCCATGGTCTTCCTGCAACATATTGTAGCTTGTGGATATACCCATTTCACTTGGAATTCAGTGACAAATTCGGCAGGCCCCAGTTGGAGACACAAGTCTACCTACCCCATGGATCTCTATTTGCCGAACCATCAAAACGCCCTTACATTGCATGCGACTTTTGACGTTATTTTCCCACCATAATGATTTAGCTGAGTAAGGGTTGATAACGGGAGAAAATATTGAGTCCTGAACCCATTAAATCCAATACTCGAGCTATGAACTTGTCCTTGCATTTGACGGGGTTGATATTACAAGGCACGGGTTGTGCATCATTCCTAAATTGGTAACTCCGATTCTCGAAAGAGATTTGGTGAACTCCCAATTGACATGAATAACATAGTTGCCACCATTAGCACCACTGGTCCCGCGGTAGTATGCTTCATCGAGTACTTCAACAAATGCTTTCCGATGGTACTCCAAAAATTCATCAATAGAGGCCAAACAGAAATTTGAGCTGGGCGTTTTTTCTCCAAATGCTTGAGAAGGGAAGAATGGCATACTCCTTAGCGCTGCATTCTTCGCGCAAAACTCTGCAGGCCTCATCTTGTGAGTCGGCCTTTTTGGTTCTCCTGTCGTCGTGTTTCTTGATCTAACTGTAACGACCGTTTAGTCGTGTGAGCAGCAGATTATTATTTCGGAAAATAAGCTGAGGCGACGGACCCCAACGATGGCCCGTCATGAGCACGACGGACCGTCGCAGGGTCTCGTTTCAAAACACTTGGAAAAATCGAAATTGGGTATGAAACTCGACTCTCTGAACTTCGGAACGAAATGCAGACGGACCGTCCAGTTTGTTTTTGTGACGGATCCGTCACAGATGTCTTCAGTGGAAAATCCATCTCTGCCTGGCAACGACCTGCAGGAACGGGACCGTCGCAGTAGGCACGATTGGGCCGTAGAAGGTTGCGCAATCCCCAGTCTGGGTGGATTTCCTTATAAGTGTTAGGGAACATTGCTATGCCTGCTTTAATTTATAAAGTCAGGGGGTATGTTAATAAGTCTAATTTACTTGGGGTTAAAGAGGTAACCTTAGTTAATTAGTGGGTGATTATTTGCCATCTTTTATTCTTAATTACTATACTAATTAGGGTTGGTAAGAAAGAGGGTTGAATAGAAAAAGAAAGAACAAGAGAGGGAAAGCGAGCAAGAGAGAGGAAAACGAAGGGACAACAAGAATTTGAGGAATTTTGCTTGCTGTCAAATCTCGTGGAGGTTAGGTTATGGTTTTTACACTATTCGTAGTTAAACTCTTACTAGCGAATGGATGGGTTGGGTTAGGATTATTAACGTTCTATATGCTTAATTGTGTGTATGCATGATTGTCTTAATATTATATTAATTGTGATAAAATAAGTTATGATGAAGTATTGACTTAAAATCTGAAGAACCCTAATCTACTTTTTAATGATGAGTGCTTGTTATAAAAGAAGGCTTAATGAACGAAAGTAGTGAGATTTAGGGATCGGGTGCCACGGTTCCGGTACCAGGATAGAATATGAGGGATGTCGGGTGTCAATTTTCCGACACCAGGATTAGGATATGGATCGGAGGTAACGTTCGACACACCAGGATAGTGTAGGACTCGGGTCGCCACGTTCCATTACCAGGA